>JABUQX010057467.1:12500-35000 GCA_015478945.1 Trachelipus rathkii
AATGGTTTTTCCGCATTTGCTTCTAAAAAACATAAAATAAATACTTAGTTTATATGCATGGAATAGTTTTCTACTGTAACTCCCTCGTGAGATCTGGACCCTCTCTTGCCTCATCTGTAATACTTTAAATCTACCTTACTTTCTTCAGCCTTTAAATGACTTCTTCAGTTTTAATACTATATGATAACCGAAAATCTAAGTTCAAATGATATATACAGTATATATATATATATATATATATATATATATATATATATATATATATATATATATATATATATATATATATATATATATATATATATAGTATTATATAGGATACTATAGTGGAAAAAAGGATTCCTGCACCTATCACCATCGTTGAAACTATTCCTTCTTATAGTCCAATTGAGAGCATATATATATATATATAATATAATATATTATATTATATATATATATTATTATATCTATATATTATTTATTTTATAAATATATATATATATATAATATTTGTATTGATAAAAATTTAATATATATACCTGCAATATGTGTGGCGAAATCTTTCAAAATTTATATATAATATATAATGAAAGGATTGAAAGAAAAAAGAAGGCCAATAATTACAATAGATTTATCTGCTTAAACTTTTTACTCTTCATAAATATTTAGTGAAAAAGCTAGACGAAATGAAATAAATTGCTGAGTAATTTTTCGCAATGCCGAAAACATAGAAAATACCTTGATGTTTGACTAGTAAAGCCAATTAAATTAGAAATATTTCATTTTTGGCGATAGAATTAGTATATAATATATATATATTATTATTATCCTATATATATAGTATATATTATATTATATATATAATATATATATAATATATTATCTATATATATTATTATATATATATATAATATATATATAGTATTACTATATATATATATATAATACTATAGCTCATACTGGATGCGATATTCTGGCAAACTTTTAATTTTATTTTATTTATCATTTTGATTCCATTTCTTTATAATTATGAAAATAAGTAATTTATCATTGAGATGTGTTTGGGTTTTGTATTTAAAAAATTCTAATATTAGGCAAAAAAAGCTGAAAATTTTATTCCTTAAATATATATATATATATAATATTATATTATATATAATATATATATATATATATATATATATATTATATATATATATATATATATATATTATATATATATAATTAAATGATTAATCACACCTCACGGGCATTGCTCTTTTCAAAAAGAGGGGGCAGAAACAAAAAACAAAATTAAAGAAAAACACAAAAGCAAAAGAAGTAAACCCATCAGTCATTTGCCTAACGCAATTTTCCTTCAGGTGGGCGCAGACGTGCGGGACTTAAAGAGAGGGAGATTGAATACTGCAGGAAAAATAGTGAAGGCAAGGATTCCACAAACCAGAGTGGCTGATGTAGCACCCCACGAGTGATCCTGAGTGTCCAATTTATCACACAATTTTCATGAGAGAACAAGGACCTTCATTGTGTTACGAGAGGCGAAGTAGTGGTGGAGAGTGAGGATTCAATTCTTCTCGAACACCTGCGTTGTAATACCTATATATATATATATATAGTATATATATATATATATTAAACTTATATTATTATAATATATTATATATCTATATATAATATATATATATATATATGAGATATATATATATATATATATATACTAATATATATATATAATATATATATTATATATTATATATAATATAATATATATATATATATATATATATAATATATATATATATATACAGTATACTTACGCTATATATATACCGTATATATATATATTATATATATAAATAATTATATATATAATAATATATATATATATATATATATATAATATATATATATATATATATATATTATATATTTATATATATATATATATTACGATATAATTATATATATATATATATAATATATATTATATAGTATATATATATATAATATATTATATATATATATATAATATATATATATTATATATTATACTATATATATATATATATATCAGGCACGCTTTGCAGTGACTTGGCTCTCAGGGTAGGCAGATTTAATTTAATATTATCATATATAATATATATATATTATATATTTAGTATAATATATATATATATATATATATATATATATATATATATAATATATATATATATATAGAGAAGAGAGAGAGAGAGAGAGAGAAGAGAGAAGAGAGGAGAGAGTGTGAAAAAGGGAGCAGGAAATATTCTCCCTCGACGACATCATTCCCAAACACAGAGTCGAAAAGCAGATTTGAATGCCTTTAGCCACATTCATTCTTATACATTAAAATGAAAAAGCACGGGAACGCCATTTAACAAAAGTAATATGGTAAGCCAATAAGCGGCGAAGCATAAAAATTTTGCTTTTTACATGGGAAAATGGAAATTTTGTTTAAATTTGATTACACCTTTGTAACCAAATGAATTTTTATGATTAATTTGTTATTAAATAATTAAATGATAGACAATTAGATAATTCACTTTCTTTCTGTAGGCATGCACCTGCCTCCTTGCCTAATTAAGCATAATTAAACATTATATAATACTTATAATATATTATATATATCATATATATATATAATATATACTATGTGTTGAATTTGTATATATAATAGAGGTAAGATCACGAGCTGCTACCCGAAAACTAGAGGGAAATCAGGATCTGTGGTGAATATATGAATTTCGGTGAATTAATTTAATGTTGTTGGAAATTTAATTAAATTGTAGACATATATATGAATATCTAACGGGCTAGTAATTTGTCTTATGTGGTAATTGTTGGGATGATATATATAGAGTACCGTATATATAGTAGTATATAAATAGTATAGATATATGGTAAGTATATAATTATAAATATATATATATATATATATATATATTATATATATATTATGTAATATATATAGTATATTTTTATATATATTATATACAAGTAGTTTTGATGTAATTATTTATATATAGATATTATGAAAACTGAAACATTTTAAATATCTAGTATATATATATATATAAGGTAATATATATATCTTATAAATATATTATATATATTTAGTATTAGTTATATATATATTATATAGTATAGATATATTATATAGATATATATAAATATATATCTAATATTATATAATATATATGGAGTATATATATAGTATATATATATTATAATATATATATATATATATATATTTAGTATAATATATATATATAGTATATTAGTATATCGCATAAACATATATTTTGTATTGACATTTTTATTTAAAGTATTATAGTAGAAAAATATATATATATAAGATATATATAATATATATCATTATTAAACATTGTATATCATTCATACAACATACATTTTACAATAGTCAGTACTATACTTTATAGCGTTACTTATATAATACTAGTATATATGATATATATATATTAATATATATATATATATATATATATTTTATATATATATACATAGATTATTATATTATTAATATTATATATATGATATTATATATATATATAATATAAGTATATATAGTAATATAACATATATATATATATATATATATATAGTAAAAGGCCATGTATATATATATAATATAACTATATATTGATATTGTATATATATATTATATATTAGTATATATATATTTTCAGTATAATATATAATATATATAGTATATATATATATTATTACTAGGTAGTATACCCGAAAGACGCCATATATATAATCAACGATATATATATAAAGGGTCGGCCCGTGAGTGGTGGTTAACTGCAATATATATATATAGTTATATGTATATATATATATATATAATATATAATATATATATATATACTATATTATAATATATATATATATATATATAATATATATATAATATAGTATA
This sequence comes from Trachelipus rathkii, assembly GCA_015478945.1. NCBI lineage: Eukaryota > Metazoa > Arthropoda > Malacostraca > Isopoda > Trachelipodidae > Trachelipus > Trachelipus rathkii. The sequence continues at coordinate 16,447 of JABUQX010057467.1, forward strand.
TATATTATATTTATAATACGGTTACTATATATAACTCTTGTTGTATATATAGGGTATATATATATATATAATAGTATATATAATAATATATTATAATATATGTATATATATATATATATAGATATATAATATAATTATATAACATAATAATATAAAACTATATATATTATTATATATATATAATATATATATATATATATATAATATATATATATATATAATATATAGTATATAGATATAATATATATAATATTATTTATATAATTATATATAGTATATATATATATAGTAATATGGTATATAATTATATATATAGTATGTATAAATGTTATATATATAGGTCAAAGAAAGTATGTGGTTATATAGTTATATAATAATGATATATACATAAAATATTATAATTATATATATTATATAATATATATACTATAATATATATATAGTATATATATATATTATATTATATACTATTATATATATATATATAATATATTTATATATATATATAATATATATATATATATATATATATAATATATATATATATATTAGATAATATATATATATATATTATATTATATTATTTATATATATTATACATATATGATATTATATATATATAATATATATATATGATATATATATGTAGTGATATATTAAAGGTAGTATATATATATATATTATATATATATATAATTTATATATATATATATAATATATATATATAATATATAATATATATATATATATATAATATATATATATATTAGGTAATATATATATATATAAAGGGCTGCGGGCCGTGAGTGGTGGTTAACTGTATATATAATATATATATATATAGGGGGTATATATATATATAGAGGTGATCTATATATATATAGTTATATAAGTGTAATATTCATATATTTATAGTTATATAATATATTGGGGATTTGATATATATAGGGTAGGATATTATTATATATATATATTATATATAGTAGATATATATATATATTATATTATTTTAAGGGTGTGGTAGTTGAGTATATATAATAGGTAATATACGGGTTAGTATATAGTATATAGTATATATAGTATAAGTTTAGGGTGAGGGTAGTTATATATATATTAGGGTTTGGTATATGATATATATATATATATAGATATATATATATATACAGGTATGATATATATAATATATATATAATAATATAGTATATATATAGATATATATATATATTATATACTTACATAGTGGAGATATATATATATATAATATAATAGATATATATAATATATAATATACCGTAATATATATTTATATGATATATATATATATATATAATTATATATAATGATATATAATATATAATATAAGTATTAATAATATATATAGTATTATAATATATATATATAGTATACAATATAGTATATATATATATTGAGGTATTATATTATATATAATATTAAATAAGTAAGTAATGATCAAGTATATAACTATATATATATATTATATATAATACTGTTTTTAGAGCATTAATAGTACTATTATATAAGTATAACATAAGAAGATATGTGATAATATATATATGAGGGATATTATTATATATAAAGGGCGCGGCTAACTGTTAATATAGTTGGTGGGCTATAATATATATAGTATATATTATATTTTATACTATATATATATATATATATTATGAATATATTAATAGTATAGTAGGTTGTAGGACTATAGAGGAGATATATGGGGGTAGTATATATTAACGGTAGAGTGTAATAATATATATATATAGTATATATATATTATATATATATTAAGTTATATATATATATAGATACTATAGTAAGAATGATATTATCCATAGAAAAACCAATAAATTTCCGGTCGGCATGTTTTAACTGGGTGTTTAAGAAAATTAAAAGTCAGTAACATTGACATTGTGAAAAGTGAACTCTGTGACCTTAGTGTGCCCTGTCTAAGTGACAAATTAGTACAAAGTCGAAGTTGCAAATTTTGGTTGAGCAAATTGGTTGTACCAGTATTTCAGGTTTTGTCAGAGTTTGTTGAGATTTTAAATGGTATGATTGATTAATCAGAATGTTCTCAGACAATTTGAATTAATATCAAACAAAGGACTTGACCCATTAGGTGTAAGTTCAAACTCCTTTCATGAATATATGGTTCCCGGCTTACCGTCTTCCTGTTTTGCGCAGAATTGTGTAGTCTTATATTGTACATATAATAATCAAAATTATAAACAAATTTAATATTTCTCAATTTTTATTTAAGTGTTTTTTTTTTATTTTTGCAATGATGTAAACAAAATTTAATAAATCATTTTATATCGAGGAGTAATAGACACCCAATTCTTTGTTTCTAAATAAAGCTGTTTAATAGGACTATGTCTTAATATCTTGAGCTGCATTATATAATAGTATAATATGAGGGCTATTTATTAATGCCTATTATAACGAGAAGTAGGGGAATGGCGGAAGTTTCTTATGATAGTAACATATTGGATTATATTTTTAGAATCTTTCTAAAATAAATTAAAGAGCGAATTACATTATAAAGAGTTGGATAACCAGTAGAATGTTGTTAATATTACCATATATTGCTTTAATTGCTCCTTACTTTCAGATTTCAGATAAAAGTTTTAGAATATCAATAACAGTTAAAAAACTAATCATTCCTTTAAATTTTCATATAAAAGTTTTGAAATTTTTACCATTGACAATTAAAATTTCGTAATCTTCATCGTAAATCCCGTTTGGAGCCTCCAATCTCACTGAATAGTTTCCAAAATCTTCTGCAGTAACTCTCTTTATACTAAGACTCAATTTTCCATCTTCGTAGACATAGTTTGTACTAACCTGAAGGGAAATAAACATAAACTTTGCAAGTATTTGAAATATATTAAATAATATAATATGAAACTATAATAAACCTTGTGAATATCAATTTCCTTGTCTATATGGTATAGTATATAGTATCACTGTTACTTATATATATAAAAAAAAATATTTATAAAATAATAAAAGAAACAGCTTTGAATATCAGTTCCCTCTCTTTATAGTATAGTATCAATGCACTGCTACATATTTAAAAATATTTAGAGGGTAATTTAAGAAACTTTTGTGAATATAAGTTCTTTTGTCTTTAGAGTGTAATGTCATACACTGCTACATATTTAAAAATAATTACAAAATTGCTATGTAAATAAAAGAAATAGTTGTGAATATCAGTTCCCTTCTCTTTAAATGAAAGTAGTACCAACTACCAAATACACTGTTTGTATTTATATAAAAAGATAAAATAATAAAAGAAAGATGAAGTAATATAAGTTCCCTCTTCTCTTCAGGCCTCTGAATGTCTCTCTCCCTCTGAATCCCAGGTTGTTTTTTGCAATTAACATTCAAAGAGGCAAGCAATTGAAGAAATTTATTATAGCTTCCCTTAAGCTGAAAGATGAGAAACTGATACTTATTTATGTATATTTTTTTTTGCTTAGAGGGAAAAGAGAGAGGAGAGTAGTCTCTTTTAAAAGTGAAGTTGAGCAAGGTTCAGGGCAATTTAAACCTTTTGGATCCTATTTCCAAACCATTTTTTAAACCTTTCTTGATTCCTCTTCTTAAAGCGGATTGGATAGGAGAGAGGAATTAGAGGTGTATAGCTGCAATCTTCTGTTTTAGTAAAAGAAAATAGGCTTCTACTATAAAGGAAATATATATATATGAGTAATAAATCGTGAAACGCTATTTATAGTATAATTGATGTTAATATTATTTAGGAAAACATTATTGTCATCATCGTTACTGCAATTATTTTTCTTTCTACATATATGATTTATTTCTTTTAACAACGGTTACCATATCAACAACATATGTCATACGGTCTCTGCTCTCTCTCTCTCTCTTCTCTCTCTCTCCTCATCTCTCTCTCTCTCTCTCTCTCTCTCTCCTGCTCTCTCTCTCTCTCTCCGCTGACCGTGGCTCAAACGGTTTTAGGTGGGGTAGAGGATCGAGTCGCATGGCATGGTGCGTCGGGGTGGGTGATCGGATCCTAGAGGAGAGTGAGTCCTAAGAAGTTCGCCCGTGATACTTAATGGCACATGTTGCCTAGGCTCAGACCCTTTTTTATTAAAAATTATACAGATATCTAGCTGTTTGAGCTATTGGATATTATAGAGTAATATATACTATTATATATAGTATATGGTATATATATATTAGTGTAGGTGAGTAGGGTGAGGTGAATTATATCGGGATGTAGGTAGTAGTATATGGTAGTATATATATAGGATATAGTAATATATTATAATACGGGCGGTATATAGGGTTATATAGTGATACGGGTGCGTAGATATATTTATAGTTATAGGTAATATATATATATGTACAGGGAAGCCTGTGGCTATAGGTATGGAGAACGGTAGTATATTGAGTATCATACTGTATAGGGTATATTATAATGTAGTAGTGTGAGGGTAGTAGAGTAGGGTCTATATATAGTATATATATATACTAGATATATATATTATAGGGTATACTACTAAGTGTATACAAAGTATATATATATATTATACTATATATAAATTTACATAATAATGTCTAGCTAATCTAAATTATATAATATATAGATATACTAGCATGATATCGTCGAGTACGTAACCACAAGACAGACGAGCGAGACAAGCTACGGCTTTTCAATTGCACTATACCTAACCTCCGTATCAATAATGGTACACACACTCTTCATTGAATATACCGTCTCTGCACTCAGAGCGCACTCTATTCCTACCGCTCTCACTTAGAGATTAGTCATATAGATCACATATAGTCATTTGGACAGCTATCTAATAGGATACATCATTATATTATTTTATGCTAGAATATACAGTTATCAACTTGTCAAGATTATCGTTACTTTATCAAATAACACGTGAAGAGCCACTCGAGTTATATTATTTACTCCGAGTATGCATAGAAGTGAGGTCTCCCTAATAGAGTGAGATTGACATCATATAAGGCAGAACATACATAGAGCGTCACAAGGCTAATTCCACGTGCACTCAGTCATGAATATAATCTACCTAATTACTCAATGCCACTTCAACGTGCGCCTACAATCGAGGCTGCTATCGCAAGCGACTCCTACATACAGATACTATGTCCCACAATCTACGCAAATCTCTATTGAACTATACAGCTAATAATTATAGGTGAGTATATATATAGTATCAAACATCGTCCCCGTACACTCACGGGAATAGGTGCGTAGTGAGTGACCTAACATCGTCCGACTGATGATAGACCTAGAAATGATAAACCTCGAGCGATATAATTTATCTCACTACAAGCTATACGTCAAACACTAGTCTAGCTAGCATAACTTAACCCCATATCAGTGATGTGCGCTGACTCCTTAAACTATAGGTAAGAACATCGCATCGTGAAGATCTCCGGTGAACGAGTGATCTCAGCGATAGTGAGACAATAGCAATGAGTCATGATATACACTAACACGATTATGACGTTATGAGTGAAGTAGCAGTAACACGAATGCTACAGTGAGCTCACGCAAGCGCCTCTCTAGTGAGCCTCTCCTGTGAGAGTGTATATAATGATACATAGTATGTGAGCGCTCACTCCACTAACCTCACCGGCGCATATTCTCATATGTGTACTCAGATAGTCCTCGTGCGGATAGTGGCAGAGTAGAGGATACTCTCTCGATAATAAATGATGGTGTGCCTGTGATGATGAGATACGCAGGAAATGAAAATAATCACTACGGGAGACGCATGCGTAGTAGTAGCCTAGTCTCGTGAGGTGAGAACAGTTACTATACTATATAGTGTGATAGTAACTCTCAGATAAGTGAGCGTCACGAGCGCCCGAAGTACTGCTCACGACCGTGACTACTGAGAGAGTGTACAACTCCCAGTATCGTATGTACCGGACTGGCGCGGTGCACTGGCGCACCGACATACCAGTTCGCGATATTATAGTTACTCCTTATCTATGGTGGTATTTGTATAGTGAGGGAGAGATAGTAGTGTAAGAGTGGAAGGTATGACACGTGAAATACCGGATCAGCGATTAGAGGAGCATTGTGTGAGATAAGTGGTACGAGGAATTATGAAGAGACGTATGATTATACGGAGAGCGTAATAAGCGACCGTCTAGCGGTCTGTGAGCATGTTGTTCCTATTTCTTATATTTGAAACTAGTAGAATAAAATAACTCTCTCTCGCATCAACAAGATCAACAGTGTCTCTAGCGGTATTTCAACGTTAAGGTTTAATGTTTTTTTATTGATTATGTGTTGTGAGAAGAAAGATAAAAACTGAAGATAGAGATGAGGTATATAAAAAGGAACGTTATTAGATATCTCTATAACTACAGTTTAGGATCCATATACTATTAAGCAACTAGCTTCACTATTTTTCTATTACTAATGACATAAGTTGGAATTGGTTTCATATTTTTTTTAAGTACGTAATTGATGTTACTTTGACAGTCTTAATGACAAGAATGAATAGTTTTGTTACTATGTTTTTTTTTTTCTTAGGCATTTAAGTAGTACATTTTTCGTAACTTTATTTATGCTTGCTGTTAATATTGTCGCTACTTTGATATTTATGTGTGTGCGACCAAACCGGGAGTTTCAGTTCTGATTATAATCAGCGTACTATTTAGAGCTTTAGAACAACTTTAAAGTACTTACGACACGAAAGAAATCATTCAACATCTTTTATCTCTCCTAATATCTATCTCCTGGTTAGGCAAATAGATTTCGCACTGCTTCCTCTATACATTTTCTTGAAAATATAATCGTTTTGTTTGAAAACAATCAATATATCTTATTCTATATTAATAATCATAAGTCGATATATATCATGAGTTCTCGAAAGTATATATTTACACTAAAAAAAGTGCGTTCTGCGATTTTCATAGAATGATCTCAGAATGGATAAATCTAAAAACTCGTGACGAAATTAATGATTTGCCACAGCAATACAAAAGTTACATCCAAGTGTATAGTCTGATCTCTCTCTCTTAATATATCGTCTAATTTATATTCAAAAAACTTATTGACCTTTTGAGGCAACACTAACCTTGTTGTAGTGTAGAGATAAAGGGATGGTAGGTGAAGTATATGAGATGCTTACTTCACTTGAATCAATCGTATATTAATATGTTTTTAAGATAGAAAAGCAAATGGGCATTTCAAAAAAAAAGATCTATCGAAACACAAAATTTATATACCATATTAAAATAATTTTTAACAAAATTAATATTTTATAATCTAATTCAACATCTTTATAATTAAAGTCCTCTATCACACTTAAATTTCAAATAAGCATTTTTCTGTTTTATGTGGAATTTGTATTTTACTTTGATCCTTCGGCGCACTTTTTTTTTGGCAGGAAGATTTAGCGTAAAACTTTTCCTATAAGTTTATCTGTATCACTTCCACCCGTTTTCTCTTTATCCATCTTGAATTGCATAAAACCTTTGCCTAAAACCTTTCTTATTTCCATTCTGTCCTTCAGTTATCGACGCCATTGCAGGAGATTAGGAAGGAGGAAATTCGGCTTTGGGGATTTTTTCCCCTCTAAAGGGGGAAAAAAGGAAAAGGGAAAAAATAGGGTAATAATGGAGGCTAATATGCGAATTTATAGCAATAAATAAATGAAGGTTTTCTTCTCTCTAAATTAACTGCAAGGGTTTTCTTTTTATTTAGTCCGAAAATACACCAGTAAAATACATGAGTTATGATCGATAAATAATGAAACACCAAAGAATTAAGTGGAACGAAGTCTTAAGCAACTAACTTCATCATATAAACGAAGCTGAGAAATTGATTTACTGAATTTAGTATGCTTTGTTAGTAGGTATGTCAATTGTTTCTAGATAAATAGTTATCGAATGTTATAGAGTGGCATGTAAATACATATGTGAGTTAAAGCAGTAAAACTGATGATGTTAAAGCAGTAAAGCAGTAAACAAAAGCATACTAGATCCCTTGTTGCTATGTAACAACCTCTATTGATTTACATACTGATTTACTGCTTTATAGTGATGCTAATGTTAATAAATTATTATGTTATTGTTGAAAGCAGGTAAAATACATGATAGTTAAAATGTAGTGAAAACATTGAGTTTAAAGCAGTAAAGCAGTAAAACATATAAAGCATACTTAATCCCTTTGTTGCTAGCCTACTACTACCTCTATTGATTTACTGATTTTACTGCTTTAATGTATGTAATTTTTATTAATATTACTTATTGATACGTTTTCAGAAGCAGTTAGAAATACATTATGAGTTAATAGCATGTTTAAAACATGATGTTACAATACGAGTTAAAGTCAGTATACAAAAAGTCTGATACTATTGTCCCCCTGTGTTGGCTATGTAACACTTCTGCTTATTGAAGTTTTCTGTCATTTACTGCTTGTGTAAGTGGTCTGTAAGAGGTGATAGTGTTTTTAATTGAATAATTTCGTACAATTGTTAGTGAGAAATATATGATAATGAATTATATATCTTAGGCACTCTGGCTGTTTTTCTTCCCTTATCGGTCTTCCTTGCTCCTGCATTGTCTTTTTCTTTGATGTTATATTGTTATAGTTTCTTATAATAGATTTCGTAGAATTTTTAATGTGTACTTGGCTTTGTTCAGCGTTGTTCCTTGTTGTTTTAGTAGTGTTTGAATGTCTTATCTTACACGACACGGGTGCTAAGTGTTACAGTCGAGTCGCAATCGCAGATTGTGATATTAGTCCGTTCTGGTAGTGGGGGTTTTGTTTGGGTTTTTCCTTTTACCTCAAGACGCTCCTTCTGGATACGCGTTTCTTGATCTCATGGACTCATTTTTGTATTTTATACGTTAAGAGTGAAGGGTATATTTAGTGTTATATGATTATTGTATTAATTAGTGGGTCATTATAATTCATTTCTGTTGTGATATTTAGATAATATTAATTAGTTGATATAGCGTAGTATTATTAAAGTATACTATATAATTTATGTGTGTAGTGTATAGATGACGATGAACTATATAGGTTAGGATTATTATATATATTTATATAGTGATATTATTTGTGGTACGGTGTGTGTAGTTTGTGGTGAAAGTTGTATAGCTATGCGGCGGTGTTATGTTTATTCTAGGGTGGTTTTATTGTATCTTTATGGTCTTTTGGGTTTTGGTTTGAAGCGGTATGTTTCGTTAGGGTGAGATGTCCATCCGGGTAATTGCTTGTTGTACGGCATTCTGGATGGTTGATGTATAGGTATTATGGGTTATGTGTGGCAGTAGGTATGCTGTGTTTGTGTGTGTTGTGGTGGTTAGTTGTCGTTGGTATGAGTTTGTGGTATAGCGTAGTGTCCTATTGGGTGGGTGTGGGATGTGTTTTTATCATGAAGTTAAGCTCTATATGTTGTCGGGTTGTGTGTGTGTGTGTGTGGTTATGATGAATTAGGTTCCGTTATTTTTTGCTGGGCTTGTGTGTGCTGTGTTTGTGTGCGTATATATTGGTGTGCTTATACGTGTGTTGTGTAGGCGGTGGTTGGTTAAGGTGTGAGGTCTTATGGTTGTTTGTGTAGTGTTGTATGGGTAAGTGGGTGGGTCTTTTATGTGTGTTATATTTGTTGAGTTGGGTTGTATAGTGTGTTGTTAGGTGTATTGTGTTGAGTGTGATGTTTGTGTGGGGGGGTAGTTGTATGGTATAGTATTGGCATGGTTTGTGTTAATGGCGTTATTTGGATGTGTGTGTTAGTATATTACGTTGGTAGGTTGGTTGTATGTTGTCTAAGGTTCGATGGTGCAGTGTGTCTGTCGGTTGTTGTTGTGTGTGTGTGTAGGTGTAGGTGTGAGTGTAAAGTGTCTCTTGTGGGGATACCACTGTGTGTAATCATAGTTACCTAGTGCGGTGTGTGTGTGTGTGTGTGTGTGGTGTGCTGTGTGTGTGTGTTGTGAGTTGTGTAAGTATTGTTTATATTATGATGTTTGTGTGTGGTCGAATAGCAGAGTTTACACTCTCTTTCTCTTCGTTGTTATATTTTATATATATATATGATATATATATAATATATAATAATATATATATATATATATATATATATATATATATATGATATATATAATTATATATATATATATATATATATTATATATATATTGCAAAGATTGTTACGAAATTTAGTTTTTATTTACAAAAAGTATGGAAATTTAGATTGATTCCAAATTTTTGCTTATGTCATCAAGAATGATTTATATATAAGTAACAATTGTGTTTAACTAATATTGGGCGATGTCAGAGAGCCAATCTGTTGAAGTCTATAGCACTTCTTAAAGGAGGATTACGGGATCGAGTTCTGCAAGTTCGGTTAGTGACTGGTAAAGATATTGGTCACTTTTGTTTTTAAATGCATATCATGCGTCACTCAACTAATTAACGTTATGGTACAGACTTGAGATGTGAGTCTGTCTTATCCTCTGCAGGGTGGGTTATGATTCGCTTCAGAAAGATAAAGATGTTATGCCGCAAGCGCTATGATCATATGAATGTATGGCGCAAACGTTCTGTGCATGACTATATCGATTCTAGTGGCTAAGGTAGTATAAAAATGACCAAAATGCGAGTGACCCATTCCTTAAGAGGACCCCATAGGGTTCATAATATCTCGTATTGGTAATCACGGCGTTTGCGAACCAAGGAATGAGCACAAGAGTTCAACATAAATGCTATATTATAACCCTATATATCAACAGCAATTGAGAATAGTAAATATATTACTATATATATATAGATATATATATCTGTTATTTGTACGCTATTATTATTATTATATATATATAGTATATATATATATACTATATATATTACAGGGTTGGATACATATAATTATATATAGTATGATTATATATATAATATATTTATATATATATATATATATATATATATATAAATAATACTATTACTAATAATATTATATGGTAGTATATATATATAATAGAGAGAACGTCATATATACGCGGCCATCTGGCGGCTGCATCTGCGAGTAAGGGGCAATACTGACTGGCGACGAGGGCTATGGACAGGTATATATGATATTAGATCATTGGACAACGCAGATTAGCGTAATTAATATAAATTATATATCATTAATACTAGGGAGATCCCACAGAGGGTAATCATATATATATAGAAAGATCTAATAGGCGTTATCGCAGTAGTGACCCGCCTGTGAGAGCTGTGAGGCGTAAACCACATTCGGCACGAACTATTCATAACTAAGTTGTGCTGAGCTTGATCGTCACGATCACATAGTGAGGTGCAAGTAGGTTGATTGATTAAATTGATGATCACCAGTCAGGACTTGATAGATGACATAATATATATCCTCACTCGAGAACGCTATCAAGTCTATGACCGTCATAATATAGTTATATAATCTGGCGATTTTTTAATTATATAATTATATCTATAATATATAATATTTAAATATATACTTTATTCTATAATATTATATTATTATATATATATATAATATATATATATATATGTATATATATATGCCAGATTGAGTAAGCAGTAGGCACGAACTGATATACGGGTATATACTGATAATTATTTATGATCTAGTTTGGACGGTCACCAATTTCTAAGATAACTAGGTACTTGTATTCAACTATGACGGTCGGGACTCACGGATTAGAGGAGTGAGACCGGAGTGTTATAGACTGATATCGCTCGCACGAACGATGATTAGGATGAAGAGATAGAGTGAACCAATATGTCAAGCTTGAGGACCACCACTCAATTTCATATATCCACTTAGTTGAGTGCAGCTGTCATTCGGAGTATATTACCATGGAAGACCGCGTGTGTAATACATAGCATAATATATGATAGTGAAAGGCAATTTGAAAATACCTATGGTAGGAACCTCATCGTATCTCTGCTAAGTTCAATAGGTTCAATGAAAAATCTAGTAGGTATAGGGGATTTAGGGAAGACCTTTCTGGGTAGAGCACTCAGACGACGATCATAAAGGCAGTCTACGGATGAATTGAATGAGTATGAGAGATGCGGTGTAATGGAACGGCGTAGGAGGATTTTGACTTTGGGATGATGAGGTGAGTTGTGTGGATTAAGGGTGGAGTGTATGTTCGTCGTATCAAGTGAGTGCAGTTTCGTGGATAATGGAAAAATACATTATGGATCCTACGATAGAATATAAACTGAAGAGTGTATCGGATAGCATCACAAACACGGAGTATACCGCAAGTATCGGATATAATATATGGATCGAGAGAAAGAACCGAGGACAGCGATCAAGAATTCTATCGAAAAAGTATGATGCAAGACGGATACCGAACGCTGGGTGCAGTGTCGAGTGTCGGCGCGGTTTTCGGCGTCTCAAGACTCGGCATGGCGCTTGCGTGTTTGATAGGTCGAAAACTGAGCGCTCACTGGTTGTGCAATAGCTGAGTACGACAGCATGGATGACGCGCGGCGACCGGCGATAGCGGGGAAATAAATCACGTCGAGCAAGAACAAGAATGTAGGAGAGAAGTAACGCGAAATAGATCAGAGAGAGGAGAGAGAGGAAGAGAGGTAAAAAATAAAAATTAAAAAATAAAATCTTAAAAATAAAAAATTAAAAAAAAGCACTAAAAAACAACCAGAAAGTAGCTGAGTATTAAAAAGTAGTATGCCTTGTACTCGACATAGCGACTTTGAAGGATCGACGACCCCCTGACAAGTCCGGCTGCCAGTTGCTCCCTATACTACTATATATTATATATATATAATATATTATATATATATATATTATATATATATATATATTAATAGTATATATAATATATACATATTATATTAATATTATATATTATATATATATATATGATATATATATATATAGTATATAATAACAGGTATTTATTTACTTTATGATCTGAATTGATATTAATTAACGTAATAAATTAGAGATCTTAGGTCTATTATATAATCACATTAAGCAAGGGGGCCCCATTACCTCAGATAGCTAAGGGCCCCAGTCATAACCTAAATCTCGTAGTCCTGTTAATAAGTCGTATATGATATCCCCTTTATCTATTACACTATACATCTATACACGGATAATTCAAAAAACTTTGGAATAAAAAGAAAAAAGACGATAGTAATAATTAAAAGGTTGAAAGTTAAGTGGTCACCTTTTTATCCTGCACAGGTTGAATAAGACAGAACAGTTTATCGGAGCAAGATGTAATATCAGAAGCTAAAGCTTTATGAACCACAGGAGTAATATATTTAGAACTGTACACTTTCAAAATATTAAAGACTGAGAGATAAGAAAGTCACACGTTTAGAAGAAATATGATAGGTTCGCAACTAAACACGTTTAGAAGAAATTGGAGTTTTAGACAGGACTGCGAACACAGACGGTGGTGAGCTTGAGAGATGCGGGATGCAATTGCGGTATTTTGCACGGAATAGTGGACTCATCGCGTTCGGTCCTTTTTTGATAATATCAGATATAGATGAAGAATTAAACAGTGTATTACTTGCCATGTGACTTAATGCATGTAAGAAGATAGTTCTTTAATAGGAAGGAGAAGAGCGGTTTTAAAAAAGAGATGATGATATGAGATTAGGCATGCGTATAGTGATCGGTCCGGTATTCTAGCAGCGTATGACGTTTGAACTGAAAGTTAGATTTTAAAATAATTTCGATTTGAACTATATGAACATATGTAATATAATTTTAATCAAAACTGTTGTTTCTTTAATAAAAATAAATCTACTTCAAACAAATCCTCCTTTAACGGTGGCCTTACATTCGGTCTTATTTTAAATCCGAAAATAACACGTTCAACACTCACTTGAGTGAGAGGCAAAGCTACAACTGTGTAAGCAGAATCTTGTGAAATTTTAAGATAAAAAAGGATTGCATCCGTAACTGTTCGCATTGATACCCCTGTCAATTTTCATTATGACATCTAGTGCCTTATAGAATTCTACTTTGTATTTTTCCAAATATTTTTGGGTTGAAGGTCTTTTAATGGCGGATTGTCATTTTCAGTCGCTTTTCTGCGTGTTCCAATTTGTCCCATTGCCTTCATCTTGACCTGATATGATATTACAAGAAAAAATTCTTGAAACCAGGGTTGGTCAAAAAAAAAAATCAAATGATTTAAGGCAACTGATTTTTTTTACTTGAATTTTTTTTTTATATAAAAGAAATGACTTTTTTTAGCTTTTTTTTTGCTGCTTTTTTTTATTTTTTAGGTAAATTCTTTTTTTTATTATTAATTACTAATTAATCCTAATTATCACCTAATTATTGATAAGTACATTTCATCTATATAATATGTAAATTCATCAATATAGTTTCAAATCACTTGTAATAAAGAAATAAATAAAATTAGAGCACTCAAAAATTATACAGTATATCTATAATTTAAATAACTTAATTAAACTAAATAATAATTATATTTACTAAACTTATTATTAATTAGGTAATAATTAGGATTAATTACTAATTTTTAAAAAATAATAATTTAAAAGCAATTTGTGCGTAAAATCTTTTTTAAAAAATCACAAAAAAATCAGAAAAATGAAAAAAAAATCAAAAATTGTTTTATATATAAAAAAATCAACAAAATCACCAACCTTGCCTGAAAGTGATGACCTATCTGACTCCAACAGAGATTCGATAGTACCCTTATTTGATAGTGATATTGGTTGAATATACAAACAGATGATTTAAAGAAAAATATGTGTAACTCGCCTAATTATATATGCTCTAAAATATTCATATTGATAGGACAAATAATAAAAACGATACCACGATTTTTCCTTTCATAATCAAAATTTTGCTTAATGTTTTTATGTGAATTGTGGGAAAACTAGACATGATAGAAAAAATCTAATAGGATTTTTTGTTTCAGCACAAGAAAATTAATAAGATACAAATTTCGTGTACGTCAGCAAAATAGTAGTTACCAGAACCGGGAGCAGCACTTTTTTCTGGTTCGGAACCACCCCTAAAAAAAATTTCTTCTCCGGCTACACCCAAAACCTTGTGGCTCCACGGCTCCGGCTCCGCAGTCCCGGTTTTTTGTATAAATGAGTAATAGAGGGGAAGGAGAAGGAATAATAAATGACACCAGAATCAATGATATTGTAATGATGGAAAAAGTTTCATTAGAGAGTCAGCAGAAGAAAAGGTATGGCGGCTGAGAAACCGCTAAGAGAAACAAAAATATGGGAAAAGAACAGAAGCAAAATCTTAGGAAAGTTTTGACAATACCTGAAAAACTAAGGCTGACTTAGCCAACCTTTTTAAGTAGCTCCCCACTCCGGTTGTTACACTGGGAGACTTCAATCTTCGTCACCCCTTCGTGAGAGGGGGGATCACCTTGAAGGGGTGTAAGCGGGCATTACCCCTCCGAAGGAGAGGTAAGGCCATAGCCCTTCGGACTGAGGCCCCAAACCCGCTTACACCCCTTCTGGGTGATCCCCCCTCTCAGGATTCACACCCTTTCAAGGGGCGCATCCCATTGGGTTTTCTCTCGGGAGGTGATGTGTTGCTATAGATACTCTTGGTTAATGAAAACTGTTTATTCGTAAGTTAGGTATGTTATGTTAAATATTACTATGACAGTGTGAAATTACCACTGATTTGTTAGAGAAATGATGAGTTTTGTAAGATATTACTGTGTTAACTGACGATGATGTGTTAGAAACGTGAGTTTAGTTTAAGTTTTTTGTTGAGAAATGTTAGGTTTGCCCAAGAATTTTGCTAATGTCTACGTTTATTCATAGTTCAAATGATGTTATACTCGAGACGGTTGACACTTTGATGAAGATAGTGTCAATTCATAGTTCAAGATGCTGGTATCTTTGATAGATTGGTCACTTTGTTAAGGGATTTTGTTAGATAATACGTCTTTACCTGTTGCTGATATGCGGGAAAAGTGGGTACATATCGAGTATTGTATGACCTGTTATTTACTTTACCTTTGATAAGTAGGGAATTTTCAGGATGTTAGCGGATTATTCATACGCAAGGTATGTTAGGTTTGCATTTGTACATTATATTCTTAGTTCAGGTTATGATATCGTAGCTTCATTGATGCTAAAACTTTGTTGCGTAAGCAAATATTCGTAGGTCAGTATATAAAGAACTTATTTTTATGTTATGTTTATCCAAAATGATACTCAAAATATGACTTGAATCAATAGTTTCAATAGATTCATAGACGGATGGTGGGTAGGGACTGCAGGGTGAGTGCGTTTGAATTTACTGATTACTGGATTTACTGCTTTAAAATCAGTAAAACTATTACGCTTTTACTGATGATATTTTATCACAAGAAACTTATTTTTAGTTATTGTCAGGATAAAATTGTTATTTTATGTTATGTTTGGTTAACACTTTGTTTATGTTTTGCCCAATTATTCGTTTGGGGAGTATTGATATTTAGACGAAGGTTTATTGATGAATTTTTGTTAAATATTACGAATTTGATGTTAAAAAATTTGGGTACGTTAGCATTATATTCGTGTCAGTATGATGATTAGACAGGAATATGCTAAATTTGTTAAATATTACGATTGTAATGTAAAATTAACATTGATATGTTAGAGATAGCTTGAAAAAGTGTGGTATTGGTGCGTTTTGTACGAAGTGTTAGGTACTTTACTGTTGTTAAGTGCGGAAGTTTTGTTAATGTTAGTAGTTTATTCGTACGTATGGTGTGTTAGGTTTGTCGTTGTTCATTATATTCTTAGTTCAGGTTATGTTATGTTAGCTTTATTAATGTAAAAACTTTGTTACGTTAGAATATATTCGATGGTTAGTAAATAAAGAACTTATTTTTGTGCTATGTTTAGCCGAAATGATACTCGAAAATATGACATGAATCAATAGATCAATAGATCAATAAGGGTCATGGTTGGGGTGGGGAGGGGGTGATGGTTTAATTTTACTGATTTACTGATTTACTGCTTTAAAATCAGTAAACTATTACAATTTACTGTGATATTTTATTCAAAGAACTTATTTTTATGTTATGTTTGGATAAAACTTTGTTATGTTTACAGTTATTCGATGGTCTGTATGATAATTAGACAAGGTTATGATAAATTTTTGTTAAATATTACTTGTCAATGTAAAAATTAACTTTAAAGATGTTAGAGAATGCTGGGAAAAAGTCATGAAATAGGTTACTTTTTGTAATGCACATGTTAGTTACTTACTGGTATTAAGGTGTTGGAACTTGTGTTTAATGTTAAACAGTTTATTAGAGCGTAAGTTGGTGTTAGGTTTTGTCGTTGTACATTATTTTCTTAGTCAATATGAGCTATGTTAGCTTATTAATGTGAAAACATTTTTATGTTTAGCATGTATTCGCTGGTTAGGGTATAAAAGAACTCATTTTTTGTGCTATGTTTATCCGAAATGATACTCGAAATGCGACGTAAATCAATAGTGTTAATGTAAAATTAACATTGATATGTTAGAGATATGCTTGAAAAAGTGTGAATAGGTTACGTTTTGTACGCTGTGCTAGGTACTTTACTGTTGTTAAGTATGGAACTTTGTTAATGTTAGTAGTTTATTCGTGCGTAAGGTGTGTTAGGTTTTGTCATTGCTCATTATATTCTTAGTTCTGGTAATGCTATGTTAGCTTTATTAATGTGAAAACAATGTTACGTTTAGCATATATTCGTGGCTAGTATATAAAAGAACTTTATTTTTGCTACATGTTTATCCGAAATGGTACTTCGATATGTTACCTGAATCATTAGATCAATAGATCAAAAGGTCATGGACGGGTAGATAGGGAGGGACCGGAGAGGGGACGGGTGGTTTGATTTACTGATTTACTGCTTTAAATTTGGTAAACTATTACACTTTACTATGATATTTTATTCAAAGAACTTATTTTTATGTTATGTTTGGATAAAACTTTTATTTTTATGTTATGTTTGGATAAAACTTTGTTATGTTTGCAATTATTTGTTGGGGGTTATGATATTTAGGTAAGGTTATGATAAATTTTTGTTAAATATTACTATGATAATGTAGAAAACTTTGTTACGTTAACCACATATATTCGTGGGTCTGTATGATAATTCGACAAGGTTATGATACATTTTTGCTAAATGTTACTGTGTCAGTGTAAGATTAACGTTAATATGTTAGAGATATGCTTGAAAAAAGTATGAATAGGTTACGTTTTGCATGCAATGTTAGTTACTTTACTGTTGTTAAGTGCAAAATTTTGTTAACGTTAACAGTTTATTCATGTTTAAGGTATGTTAGGTTAACTGTTTCGTTGTGGATTATATTTCTTAGTCAGATGATTTGCTATGTAAGCTTTTATAATGTGAAAAACTTGTCCCCTTAGCATATATATCTGTTGGTCAGTAAGGATTAATTAGGTTAGGCTATGATAAGTTTTTGGTAAATGTTACTATGGTTAATGTAAATTACCAACGATATGTTAGAGATATGCTTGCCAAAGTATGCATAGGT
>JABUQX010057467.1:40000-42500 GCA_015478945.1 Trachelipus rathkii
GGGGTCTCTCGGCTTCCGGGGAACTACGGGGTAGGACTTAATTCCCCCCGTCCGGGGAGGGTCTCCTAAACCCCCGCTCTTTGGTATTTTGGGTGTCGCGGGGGTTCCTCCTCCGCCCCTCCCTTACGGGTATGGAAAACGTCCCCCCCCTGTGTTCCCCGGCTCGGATCGAGCCCCCTTACTCATTGCGTTGTACATACCTTTACAAATTAATATAATATATTATACTATGTCCCCTGCTCCAAAAAAAAAAATAGCCAATATTTATTTTATTTATTTTATTTATTATTTTTTTTTTTTCATTTCCTAACTAAAAATTTTACAAGGATTCAAAAAATGTATTCCTTTTCCTGTATCTATACTGTAGTTTTTGAGATATGAGTGTGTAGTTTTTAAACCAAAAGTTGTGTAGTTTTAAACCAAAATTAACCTACATATATATAATATATATATATATATATATATATATATATATTATATATAATATTATATTATATATATATATATATATATTATATATAGATATATTATATATATATATATATATAATATATATATTGTTTTTGAGTCAGTTTGTACAGGACCCAAAACACGGGCTCAGAAAGCGCGCCACACTTGGGTTGAAAAAACAACACCATGGGCGGGTCCTGGAGCATACATATTTCAAACGTCAAAAGAGGATTTGAATAGAGAAATGAATATTCAGTCAATTAAAATAAACAAAAACTAAACAAAAGTACATCTTTGCATTATAAAGTAATAGTATTACGTAACAAAATCAAATATTATGAAGAATATTCACTTCTTGTGAAACAAGAAAATAGAGTTACTACTTAAAGTGGGGAAGATTCGGAAGATATGGGATTAATTCCTTTGGAAGGTTGTTATGGACGTAAAGTAGGAAAATGACGGCGGCGAAATAAGTCCAGCTGGGAACATCAATGAAAGTATGGCGAAACAGATTGTGGGGTATGACTTCGACAAAATTTGCAAATGGGAGGGGGGTTCCGTAACACAGGGGTTCCCAAACTTTTTTCACCGCGGCACCCTTGTTGTGCTAAAAAAAATTCGCGGCACACCTACTCTTAAATTGCTTTGGCTACTTAGGAAAACAAGAAAACTCAACAATGCAAATTTAATGCTCATTTACCTTTAATGTGAAGATCAAAATTGGCATTGAAATTTTCCATTATTTTCTTTAAGTTTATTGGGAAGTTTTTGTCAATGTTAGCCTTAAATCACTAACGCTGAAAGTTACTCCTGTTATCTGATTTTGATGTAAGCATTACGTTGAGAATGCAGGACTCGCATAGATATTGTTTAATAAAACGCACGTCTTTAAATGTAATTTGCCAAACAAGCATTGTTTTTCTGATATTATGGATCCAGAACTTCTTCTTGGCCCCTTTGTTGGTATTTAGTTTCAAAGTGGTCTTCATGATGTCAGCAGATTTGAAAGCTTCATTGGTCATCCCAGTAGGTTTACGTACAGGGTCGAACGAAAACGGGTTATCCAGATGTAGACATCCTCAGAATCAATATCGGGAAAATATTCAACAATGGCTCTTTCCCAAACCCTTCCCAAGTGGGCAGTAATCATTCGAGGGAAGTTCGGTGAAGATGATCTCAATTCGTTTTTGACAAATATCTTGCAACCGAGGCAAAGTTGGAGATGTCTTCTGCCTAATACACGCTTCAAAAAATAAAAAAAAAAAAATTGCGCAAACCTTTTATTTTGCCTAATTTGGCTATCCCTTCCTTGAAGGAGATGTGGTGGTTTCACTTTAGTTTTTTCAGAATATGTCGGAAAGTTTTATGTGACCAATTAAGCAGCCAATTCACATCAGTTAATTTTATTGAATAAAACATTCATTGTAAATGTGGCCACCAAATGCATCGTTTAGTTAAAACAATCTGGCTAAAATCTTTCCCCTTGAAAACCACCGCACTTCTGTGTGCAACAAGAAGTGGAAGTGATTCATACCCATATCTTCGGCGGTAAGTTTTAAAAAGCGGGCTTGAAGCGGGCGGTTCTCTATATGATTAATTATCTTCACAGCATCATCCAGTACGACTTTCAAATCTTGTGTCATCTTTCTAGTTGCCAGGGAATGCCGATGTATGACACAATGGCTGCTGGTGGCGTTTTCTGCCTCTTGCTTCATCCTAGACACCGCTCCCTTCGTTTTTCCAACCATTGCGGCCGCTCCATCACTGTAAATATCCACATACTTGCTCCATTCCAAACCATTTTCCTGTACAAATTTGTCGATAGCATTGAAAATTTCGTCGCCATTGGTGTAAGTTTCAGCACTTCGCTCATCAAAAGTTCCTCTTTTATTTGCATTTCGAATGGGTACCTCACAAACACTAGAAGAACAGCAAGTCCCACTACGTCGGTACTTTCATCAAACTGTAAACTAAAAAATTCACAAGTTTTCAATCTTCTTATAAGTTTCTCGACTGTCTCTGAAATTGTGTTAATTCGCTTGCTTATAGT
>JABUQX010057467.1:45000-62500 GCA_015478945.1 Trachelipus rathkii
ATGGGATAAGTAAAAAAAATAAATAACTTTTCCAAAAAAAAAAAATTTTTTTTGGAAAAGTGAAATATTGATAAATCTTTTTCTACTTGTCCGATCAACATCAAATTTTCAGGGCTTGTATAGCCGGGCAAGATACATCTTTTTTCTTAGATAATTTTGTTTTGTATACTCAAAGAAAATTTTTAAAAATTTCAAAAAAAAATTTTTTTGAAAAATTTGTTCCAAGAACAATCCCAAAACTACTGCATATACAAAGAAATTATCTAAGTAAAAAATTGTGCATCTCCCAAGACTGCATATGCTCTGGAAATTTCATCCAGATCGCATGAGCAGAAAAAAAAGTTATCGCAATTTTTCATTTTAAAAACCAAATGAAGTGGGTTTGAATTTTGACATTGCTGAGCACAAATTTAAAAAATCAAAAAAAAACTATTTCGTGAATTTTGTAGGTAATGGACCCATCAACGTATATTTCAAGTATGAAGTCATTTCAAAAAAAAATTGTAAAAGTTGAAAGGAACAATGTCAAAAACATAGGTTTTGAAAAAAAATGAAAATTCTGAAAGAATGACTACAGACACAGAAAAACACTCGAAAACGACGTTTTAGTGGTTAGAAAAAGCTACAGTTTGTGTTTTTTTTTCAATCAAAAAGTAGATGAAAAATAAGAATTTTTATATCCATTTTTAGGGGTGGGGTGAAAATTGGGCTTAGTCCGAAGCAAATATAACATTGACAGTAATGTAACATTAATAGTAATTTGAAAATAAAAATAAAAAAATATCATTTTTCTTCATATAAAAATTTCTTAATTTTATCTCTTAACAACAAAATGATTGATAACTTCCTTTGTTTATACTGTGAAGCTACGATGAACACTCATTTAAACTTGTTTTGTTTAGCTTTTTTTTCCCGGTAGAATTGAAAGTATGTTTTGAGCCTTTTCAGAGTAGAGAAATACATTTTTTGTAGTTTCACGTACATATATATATAAGATATATATTATATTATTTACTGTAAAGAAAATATATATATAATTTATATATCTTATATATAATATATTTGTATATATATATATATATTTATCTATATAGATACATAGTATAATATATATATAGACATTTATAAGTGTTGATTACGTTAATTTAGGTTAGGTTAATTTAGGTAAGTTTGGTTAGGTTAGGTTAAGTATAGGTTAGGTAAGGTTAGGTTAGGTTAGATTAGGTTAGGTTACCCAAAAATTTAATGTATTTACCCTAAAATTATTAAAATAACGATACATTAATTATTGATTTTCGCTCCTGGAGCCAACCACTTATAAATAGCCATATATATATAAATATATTTTTTTAATATATATATATATATATATATATGTAATATATATATATTATATATATATATATATAGTATATATATATATATATATATAATATATATATATATATATATAAATATACACAATCAATCATCAATATATTTTAAAATATATATATAATATATATAATTATATATATATATATATATATATATATAATAGCATCTGCCAGGTCCTCCTTCATTTTTCCTCTTAGGTCTGATTTATAATGCTGAGGAGCGAAAAAGCCTTTCAACGCTAACTTGCTTTGAGGTAGAGCAGTCGACGCTTTCGACTAAGCTCTTCAATATCTAAAAGTTTTTCATATTCATCTTCTGAGCTTTCTGAAAAATGGATTGAGAAGGTAGTAGGGATAGTTGTAGTTTCATCACTTGCAATATGTTCAGATGTTTCCTTTTCTTCTTGAACTTCCTTCAACCCTTTAATACAAATGACCACGTTGCAAAGTGCAGATTAAGCTTTTTGTTGTTGATCTTAAGTTAAGCTTACCCTGTAGATAGGAATCAATATAAACAGCAGATTAGTGAATATCATTGTCAATGAGAGAAATTTCTCTTCGTACCATGGAGTCTTTTATTTCTTCTGCATCTTAAATATAGATGGTATAAGGTTGAAGGTTGAATTTATTAGAATATAGTTCAAATTCAAACATAAGGTGCCGGTTAAAAAACTTTTAAGTTTGCAATTGCATTTTGAGATATGGAAGTCGCAAGTCAGTGAACTTGCATGAAGTGATTGAAGTCACCCACAGAAACACAATTCACAACTTGGTAAGTTCAAAATTTTCTGACTCCAACTCTACTATCTTGAAAGTTACCGACCCCGACTCCGACTCCGACTCCGACCTCTTGAAAATTACCGACTCCGACTCCGACTCCGACTCCACCCTCTTGAAAATTACAGACTCCGACTCTACCCTCTTCAAAATTACCGACTCCCCGACTCCGCGACTCCGACTCCACAACCCTGCGGCCCTAGCACACGCTGGCGGCACCCCAGGGTGCAGCGGCACCCACTTTGGGAACCCCTGCCGTAACATATAGTGACTGTGAGTGATATTAGTGTGGCCAATACGGAGGCGTGCAAGTATCACCTCGTGTAAGCGTTTCGTCGGTGGGAGGAAGACCACTCCCCGATGATCGGCTTTATATTTCTAAGTTTCGCTCCTCTCTGATCATTCGTCCAGCGCTCTTGCTAATAAGATCGAAAACCTTGTCGGAGAGCAGGATAGTAATCGGTTGATGGGAGGTAATCTTGTCGAATGGCATCCGGGAGGTACCTAGAACAACTCCGAAAATGAAGAAGGTGGCATTTTTTGGCCTTTTCTTGTCAGCCGATTTCATGCCAGTATACCCCTACATTGAGGAAGGGGTCCAACATAAAAATAATTTGTTCTTGCGGGAATGGAGCAGCCGAAGAAAGTGTTGTTGTCCAGCAGATACCATTGTGTTTTTAGAATAAGGGTTTTAAGCGCTTGTAAGCGCGCTGGAGCGAATCTGAATAATGACATAAGATTGATCTTGTTTAAGGATTAGAATTCGAGAAATTGCAATCATTATAGCCATTAATTCTGCTGTGTAAATTGAAGCATTAGGGAGAGGGTATGGGAAAGGTTGGGGTCAAGAAGGACAGCAGATGCTCCCACACTGTTTCCGGTTTTAGAGCCATCAGTAAATACTGGAGTAAAACTATCATGAACTGCGGAATGAGACAGAATGATGCCTTTAACAAGCAGCAGAATTGTTGATTTGGAGAGAGAGGTCAGAGCCAAGCAAATTGTGGGAACGGGGAATAACCAAGGTGTGTATCCTTCGTCGTTGAGAAAGGCAGCACCTTTTGAAAGGATATTAAGGAAATTAAGGATGTTATGAACCGTGTCGCAAATGGCCAGTATTAGGGATTCTGAGGCACCTCCTGCAGAATCGGTCAGGGCAGACGGTATTGGAGTTTGGAAACGAAGAAAAATTGTTCACATGATGTAATTCTCTCGAAGAGAGAGTGGCATCACATGGGCTTCAACTTCAGGCCTTACCTGTGGTGGGACGATCGGAAGGCTCCATTGGAGATACGGATTGCGCCTCGTTTTGTATTGGATCCAACAGATGCAGTAGAGTAGGGGAGGCCTGACCTATACTTTAACACAGCCATAGTCAAGCTTCGATCGAACTAGGGCGATATATAGACGAAAGGACTTGCGATCAGAGCACCAAAGATTTTGAGGCGAGGATGACGTTAATAAGTCAAGCCGCGCGATGACAGGTTGTTTTCAGGTGTTTAATATGTGTGGCATATGTTAAATGGTCATCTAGAATGAGTCCTAGGAATTTGACCTGTGAAGTAACAGGAATAGGCGAACCATATAAGGTTAGGTTCGCTGGAAGAAGGTGGCAAGTTCTTCGATTCCCTTTTTTCTTAAAAAGCAACTGCTGAGGTTTTGGTTGGAGAAAAATGGAAGCCATGGAGTAGCCCATTGTGAAATATTTTCAATAACTAGTTTGAAGTTGCCGTTCGAGAGAAGGGCAGCTTGGCACCGGCTATTTATAACTGCAAGCCGTCTTCGACATAGAGAGAAAATTGAACAGTCGCTGAAATAGAGGTAACAATATCATTAATCCGAAGCGAATAAGTAGTACATTAAAAACCACTAGCCTGCGGAACGCTTCATCCAAGAGTGAAGTGGAGTGACGAATAAAAAAGCACCGAACCTGGATAAGATCTGCTGTTGACAGAAGGCATTTGATAAAAAGAAGGAGTTGTCGCGGAAACCAAGCGAATGGAGTTTAAGGAGAATCCCAGTTCTCCACGTTGTGTCGTAAGCTTTTTCAAGGTCAAAAAAGACACCAAGAACCATCCCACCAGTTGAGAGGCTT
This sequence comes from Trachelipus rathkii, assembly GCA_015478945.1. Classification (NCBI taxonomy): domain Eukaryota; kingdom Metazoa; phylum Arthropoda; class Malacostraca; order Isopoda; family Trachelipodidae; genus Trachelipus; species Trachelipus rathkii. The sequence continues at coordinate 49,249 of JABUQX010057467.1, forward strand.
CCCGGATGTCATGGCCTAGTTTTAACAAGGGGTCCGCGGTCGAACGATTTTGCGGAAAACCAAAATTGGAAGTTGAGAAAGCTTGGACGGCTCTCCAATAACAGGGAGTAAAGCGGCCAGAAACCATTTTCTCCATGTAATTTACAGAATGACAGGTCATTCAAATTGGTCTTTGGTGTCTGCCAACTTCGGATCTTTTCCAGGTTTGGAATAGGGAATTAACAAAAGCTGTAGTCCAAATAGATGGAAAAGAAGATTCGATCCAGATTCGTTATATAATCCAGCAAAAATGCTGCGCCGAAGGGAGGATATGACGAGCATGAAATGTACGGAATCATGTCTGACAAAGGGCACGTCTTTGCTATTTGCCAAATGCAGTTTGATACTCTGCGAGTGTAAAAAGACGGTTGTAGGTATGATCTCTTTCCCCTTTCGCTGGTTGAAAAGTCGGTTAGTGCTGTTTCAGTTTTCTCAGTTTTTAAAGGCCTTCACGCAGCGGAATGAACTCGGAATGGCTAGCAAAGCTATAACCTAAAGCATCCGCTACCACCGCAGGAGCGGAGAAATTGTATCAGTATATATCAGGCCCATAACGGGAGGACTGTGGGTGATGAGTTGTTGGAGCGACGAGATATTTTCTGTGTAACTTTCCACACTACAAGGAAGGGGAGTTGTTGAGTTAACAGTCGATATGTTAAGTCGAAAATATTGTTTACGTGTTTGGGGATTAATTCGCCGAGATCTCGGCTGCGGCTGCTTTAAAAAATAATCAAGTTTGGGGTGGTACGGGTCTTTTTGTATGTGCCTGTAGAGTTTCTTCTTCTCTCGGTTGTCTTGTGCGCACTCTTGGGGACCACCAAGGGGTTGCCGACCGCCTGCTTGAGGAAGACTGCGGGATGCAAGCTTCCGCTGCCGAGATGATTACTTTCTGGAAGAAGCAAAAGGCATCATCAACAGTCGGAAATCGTTTATTGAAAGGAGAAAGGGGGATAGCTGGCCTGATAAAAAGGAGCCCACTCCGCTCGATCATAACGCCAGCTGGAGGTGGGTTTTTGCATTGGGCTTGGAACAAGCTCATTTAATGCTATGGTAATGATCGCGCCGAATTAAAATAAATTCAAAGCGCGGACCAGGTAAAAACGATCCATAAGGGAATGGAGCAAGGGAAATATCCAATACAAGAAGAAGTGTGGTCTAAACGTTCAATAGGTAGGAGTCCTGTGTTTAAGGCATCCCAGGGAAAAGGGCGTTAGAAGATCTACAAGGATCTTGGACTTAGATGAAGTGACAGAGCCACCCCATAAGGGTGGCGGAGGTTGAAGTCACCTAGTTATAACAAACCGGAGTAGGAGCTGTTTAAAAAGATCAGCTAAGTCGACCTTAGTAATTCACTACTCGGAGCTAATTAGATTGAACATATTGTAATGTCGATGGACAAGTGATTCTTGCCGCTACTGCTTGAAGTTTGGTTTGGAGAGGGGACTGGAGAATAGGGATAGATTTGTGAATGAGTATTCCTGCCCCTCCCTATCATTGTCACTCTTTCTATAGAGGTTAGCGGCGATTTATATTCAGATGGTGAAGAAGTCGAAAGTTCCTGCAAACATATACACTTTGGAGTACATATGTTAATTTAGTTGAACAAGTTCTTCGAAATTAGAGTAAATAGCCAAGACAATTCCATTGAAGGAAAGTTGCCATGCTGTGTTGTTGTAAATTATGATGGTGGTCTATTAGAGACATTTGTCTCTATGTGACTGGAGGTAATGTGAGGGGGGTTCAGATTGAGAGGGAAGGTTGAGACGTGGGTCTCGGCGAGGAGGGGAACAAAACCTGGGGAAAGGGTAGTCATACACCAGAGATTTATTAGGTTGTATGACATCTTTTAGGGAGGAGTTTTCAGATGTATTTGGTGAAAGAGCTTCACCATGAATGCGAGATAAGTTGAATTCAACCAAATCCAACTTGTTATGTGGGGTTTGCTTGGGGTAATAGAAGAGCATTCGTAATGCTCATATTTATTATTGAGAGCATTTCAGTATCCGCTTGGCAAGCAGATTCAGAAATGTGGGAGGGACATAGAGTTGTTTCCATGGAAATGGGGAAGAAAGGTGTAACCGGAAGGGTATTGTCTTTTTGAGAATGTGTTGGGGTTACGACATCGATTTCCAATATGGGATTCGATGAATTGGCAAGGTCTGATTCTGGAGAATTTTCCAGTACTTCATCATGCGGGTGATTTTGGGAAATTGGGCAGTTTGATTGGAGAATGGGGACCTCTGGGTCTATCTTCATGCCTCCAACAGACCCAGAACGCTTAGAGCGTTTGCGACGTTTACGTTGAACAGTTTTCCATTCACCTTTCTCGGAAGTGCAGGAAGCATTAGAAAGAGAATGGGTCATCGCATATATATATATATATATATATATATATATATAGAGATATGATATATATTATATATATATATATATATATATATATATAATATATATATATATATATATATATATATATATATATATATATATATATATATATATATATATATATATATCTTCTTTCTTTCTTTCTTCACCTTCCTCTTTGCCCCAAGATTGGGGGTAAGGTGCTGTACAAAGCATCGGAAAAGGAAAAGCAGTTGGAGAACATGACAAACGTCGAAAAAGAAAGCCCAGCCTTACCGCCCTCATGTACCATTAATTAAGTGGAGAGCTGTCACAGACAGAAAATCCCACCCTAGAGCGATTCATTGGGACCGCCGACGGACCCTCACTATGGGTAAATCGTCAATTGTAAGGGTTCATCCCATGGCCCAGGTGGGGCCACAACCATGCCCCATTACAAAACCCCGCCATTCTTCTTCCTATCATGCACCTTTCTTCGCCTCTGCCAAACTCACATTTCTCTCCTTCAGACATTCGTTTCCTGACTCAATCCCACTTTCTCTTCGTTCTCCCAGCCGGTCGGTTCCCAACACACTCACCCACTATACATCCGCTAACCCAACCGGCTATCATTCATCCTTTCCACATGACCAAACCATCTCAACATACTTTCATTTATGCTCTCTCATTTACCCTTTCTTCACACCACACCACTCTCTAATACGTTCATCTCTCTTTATCAATTTCTTCTCACACCTATAACACCCCCTTAAGATTGTCCATCTGAACACATTTGAACTTTTAGATCTCTATACCTCTTTATTCCAGACCATAGTCTCCACTACCATACAATAACACAGGTAACAACATAACCCTCATGTAGACCCTAGCACACTCAAACTTAGTCCTTTGCATTCACCAACGATTGAATTGCACCAGCCACCTTTCCTGCCATTCACAAACTTCCTACTACACTCGGGCAATTCGTCCGTTCCCTTCTGCATCCTCCAAACATATACCCTAAAATATTTAAACTCAGACACTTGTTCTAGCTGCTCACCATCTAACATAAACTTCACACTGAGGAGTTGCCTTCACTCACAACCATAACCTTACTCTTATCCACGTTTTACTTTTCAAGCCCCTCCTTTCACACACCCTGCCCAAATCTTCTCTATTATCAATCCTCTCAAAACTCTCTTCAGATTCGCCACACAGAACCAAATCATCCGCATATAATAGGTAGGCACCCTCCACTCAACTCCATTCTCCCCACCATTCTAACACCATTCCTGCCATCCCCACCTCAAATTCTTTCTAACCCCATCCATATACAAAATTGAATAACCAAGGAGACATAACACAACCCTGTCGTACTCGCTAGTAATCCTAAACCAATCACCAATTGACACCATTGTATTCTTACACAACGCTTCACTATCGTCATACAATACTTTTTGATTCCATTCAGAAGCCTACCACCAACACCCATATATCACTAAACACCTGCCATAACGCTTCCCTATTAACTTCTATCATAACGCCTGTTGCAAATCCATAAAACCTAAATACAATTTATTCTTCTTCTCCCTCATTTTCTCAATCATTTGTTTCAATGAAAGATTTGATCCACCACATCCTCTACCACTTCTAAACGCACTTGTTCTTCACCAATTTCAGTCCCTGCAGTCACTCGGCCCACTCTTTCGACCAAAATTAACCAGCATATACCTTCCTACAACACTCAATAAATTATTCCCATTTATTTCTACAGTTCCCTTTTTCTCCCTTACCCTATATATAAGGGTACTATACCGCTCTCCTCCAATCCCTTGGAACGTATACCCTCCATAAACGCTTATTACACAACTTCCAAAGCCAATTCAATCACCATCTCGCCTCCGCTCTGATCATTTCACTAGTAATTGCATCTATACCTGCAGATTTACCATTCTTCAACTTTCTCACTCTACCCATTACCTCCTCCTTACTAATAACCTCTTCCCCAAAATACCTATTCCTTCTTGCACCATCAAAACCGCACACATTCACTAACACCTCCATTACTGTTAATATTGTGCAGATTTCGAAGTGTTCTTTCCACCCTCCTCTCACATCCCATTTCATCAGTTACAAAGCACCATCCCTATATCATTATTCTAAGCAGATTCCCCTTATTCTAATTGTTAACCTTTTCGGACTTCCTTCCAGAAGAGTTCCTATTCCTTGTATGTCCTCATTCATCCTCCTTTCAAACTGTTCATTACCTCTTGTTTCTCCACGTATACACCTTTAGTATTTCTTTTTTCCTCCTTATAATTTCCAAGGCATCTATTCTTTGAATCTTCATTCATTTGCTTTTAGTTACATTCAACCACGCTCTTTTTTACCTTTAAGCTTTCATTCAACCTCTTCATTCCACCATTCGCTGTTAACATTCTTACTTTCCTACTTTAGCACATCCACACACTTCCTTTTGCACTACTAACAATTGCTTCCTTCATTTGCCCCAAGATTTATTCAGTATCAACTCGTTCACATTCAACCGTTTTACTAGCGAGCGTTCTTACATACTTATCCTTATTGTCTTGCTCACTTAACTTCTCACTCTTAATTTTACCTTACTTCCTTTCGTATCACCTTCCTCTCCATCCAAGCCCCCCACTAACTTAATTTTACATATAACATACATAATGATCAGATAATCCCATTCCTAAACCTAACTGATTTAACATCCAACACATACTTCAACATCTCCTTCATTCACCAACACTAAATCAATCATACTTTTCACTTTGATACCATCTTCTACCTACACCAACTCTAGTATACTTATGGATACTGTTGTTGTTTATAGAAAGTATTACTTACACACATACCTCTCTCTTCACAGAAATTAATCACCTTCCTACCATTCTCATTTTCTCCCGCCACCCCAAAACCACCTGTTATTACCATCCCTTTTTCGTTCACCTATCCAACCATTCAGGTCCCCCAAACTATCAATCTGAAAGCTCCTACTCACCCCATCAGAACATCATTTCAAGATTATCCCTAAAAAATCGTACTCTCTTCACCGTTTCCCTCAGATGGACCATACGTCACAACCACACAACCTTGACCTTTTCAACTTAAATTTACATTAGAATTCTAGGAACTCACACAAATCAAAAGTCTACCAAATAGCTTCATAACCCACAGGTCACTTCATAAAAATTGCAACTCCTCCCTCTCCTTTCTCATTCTCTTCCACACCAGCACGCACCCATTTCACATCACACCATTTAATTTCACCTTTTCCTTTCATATTTTGTTTTCAGTCACAGCGAGCAAATCCAATTTGCCCTTTTCTTAAATACATCCATCACCTTCTCTTCAACATTTATTCCTCTGACATTCCAGTACCCATATGATTCATACATTTTTGCCAAAAGTTAGAAGGTCGTTTAGGGCAATCACGACTTCTCCGGGGCCTGCATTAGCATTCCTGGCAAGAAATAGATTGGTAGACGGCAGCCAACCCCAAATATTATAATATATTATAATATAATATATATATATATATATATATATATATATAATATTATATATATATATATATTATATATATATATATATATATATATATATAATATATATTATATATATTATATATATATTATATAATATATATATATATATATATATATATATATAATATATATAATATATATTATATATATATATATATATATATATATATATATTACAAAATATATATATATATATATATATATATATATATATATATATATATTAAAAAAAATAAATACATTTTTTTTTAATTATATATAATATATATATATATATATATATATATATATATATATAATAATTATTATATATATATATATATATATATTATATATATAATAATATATATATATATATATATATATATATAATATATATGATATATATATATATATATATTACAAAATTCAAATACATTTCCTTCTCATTAAATACATATGCAAAGTCTCTGTTTTATGATAAATTCATAAAAAGTATAAAATATTTACATTCAAACATTTCATAGTATTTAAGATGCAAATCTAACAAAAGCAGAAAAGAAACTTGCAGCAGTCTTGAAAACACGCGTTGTTTTACGAAGTTCCGGTAGTTGGATATTGTAGGACTTTGAGTATGATATACTAGTTTGAGTAGTTTCATTTATGAAAGAATTGTTTCCGTTACTTTTTGTTCAAGGTCAGACCATTTTTTTCGTTATATTCAGTAGTCTATTCTCCGCAATAAAAGAGCAAGTATTACAATAAGATATATGAAACAAAAGTAAATAACACGATGGATTGGAAAGGCGTATATTTCATAAGGAAGGGTAGTCCTCCTTCCCACAACAGGTTACAGGCCAGAGACCCACACAACTTCCCGAACTTCATCCCGTAGGTTAGGCTGTGCATATGGCCTCGGAAGATCCTCCTGGAATTATACGCCTGCCCGCACTCGTGAACAACATGGAACCTAACATTTTTACGTCGAACAGCCCTAGATTATCCACCGAAATGAAAGACAGCCTCCTCACTAGTTAGGCAAGGTTCGGGTCTTCTACAATTGGCGGCCCGGTCAAAGGCGAAAAGGACCGGTTTTTAGCCTGTACCCTCACCCATGGAGAAGTGTGAGGTGGGATGAAGAGCCATGTAGGAAGACGAGGCACCGGAAGGCCCAAAGGGCTGTGAAAGGAAAAATGGGAGGACAACCTCTTTCAGAAGGAAAATACGTAAAGGGACTGGAAGTGTTAAAGAAAAAAAAACTGCGGAGGAAGAGGACTAAAAGATTACGTGACAAATGCACATACTAGTACTGGGGCCGGAGGGATGTACAAAGTCACCCTAGTATTGGTTCTTATCACTATGCTATGTTCCAGGTTGTACACCAAGAGTATAACTCCATAACAAGAATCAATACCCCTGCTGGGATAAAAATAATATACACTTGCGAGGATTTAGATAATGTACATTTTTGTACCAAAACACATATATAGAGTTGATTCCAAAAGTGGTACCCAAGACTAGAGTACGCAAAAGTAAAATTTTTTGAACACCGAAATGTTTTAACCAAATAAGATCGATTAGGGAAAAAAAGGGGGGGAGGGAGTTTATTACATTGCGAGGAAAAAGTTTCAGCTCAGCCTTAAAGTTATATAATGGCAGTAAGAACGATTTGCCGATAAAGTAGCAAAAACTACTTGAATAACTGTGGCATAATTAATCACGTCAAATCCTCACCAACATTTACAAGTAATTTCTTTGATAAGAGATGGCATTCAATCCGATAACCCAAACAAGATGGTCATAATTCATGTAAGAAAAATAAGGATAATGTTTTATAGTGAAACATGAGTAAAAAGCTTCCAAAGATCGTTTTAAATCTTTATAGAACTGAGAACATGATATTCAGATTCATTTTTATAAATAATGCTGGTCAGCCTTCTTTATTAACCTTAACGGTTAGGCTGTGTAAAAGCTTTATAATGTAATGAAAGTTTCATAAAAGTAATGTTATAACATGAAAAAAGCAAACTAAATAAAAAATATTTGTCCTTCAGAGTAGCGCATCAGTGTTATTAAATACGCATTTAGTCAAACATCGTGCTTGACCATATTTACGGGAGAGAACATTGGCACCGATTGCCCAATGAAACACACTCTACTAGGGTTAAGTTTTTTTATAATTAAAATTGATTGAAAGGATCTTGTATCCCTTTGAGCATGTGGTATGTGCATTTCGCGCCTCATTCACGTAATTATAAGAAACTTACAGCAGTCATTCATCTTTGACGGAAAGAGCGTCTGTTGGTTCCTCAGTAAACGCTCTTCTTTTCTTAGTTTACATGTAGCATACTTCCAAAATATAAGATTGGCGTCTATTTATTACATCGTTCGGAGATCACCTCATCCCCTTCCATTCCACTATGCAGCTGAGGGCGGGACTGATTTCATCACTGAACCACAAGCGAGTTCTGAACTCATCTTTAATTTTCATAATTTTTGCATTCTTTTCTAAATGTTAATTCTGGCGAACTTCCCATCACCTATTCTTAATTTAATCAGCTGTCTGAGAGGCCTAATAGTAAACCCTGCTTTGCATCGTTGGTCATTTTCTTTCATTTGCTGCAGCCATGGGTGATGATTGTATGTGCGTAATGTTGCTAGTATGCGTGATTGTTTTTTTATTATTTTTAGGCGGTCTCTTGGTTTGCCTGGTTTTGCTTCTACATGGCTTCCGCTTATTATGAAGACCCACGAGTTGTTCTTTGGTGACGCAAGCATGATTTTTTTTTTTTAATTTAATTGTTAGGACAGGATCTCCTCGTTCTTACTTCCTTATGTTCACCACTTCCAGACGCCTCTAACTCCTTATCATTACCTATTATCCCTTGTAGCTGTTTATTGTGGTTAGGGGAGAGGTGCAACTATTTCTTAACTTATTAAGGGCACGCCCCAATTCCCTTCCCCCCCCCTAAAAATGGACAAAATTCGTAATTTTCAGCCGATTTTTATCGTATAAACACCGAACTGTAGCTTTTTCTGCCTTCTAAAACGTCGTTTTCGAGTGTTTTTTTTGTGTCTGTAGTCATTCTTCAGAATATTTAATTTTTTCAAAACCCATGTTTTTGACATTTTTCGTATCAACTTCCAGAATTTTCGAACTCACTTCAAACTTGAAATATGCATAGATGGGTCAATTACCTACAATATGCATAAAGCACTTTTTTGATTTTTTGAGTTTTGTGCTCAGCGTTGTCCAATTTCAAAACCCACTTTTTTTGGATTTTAAAATGAAAAATTGCGATAATTCTTTTGTGTTCGTGCGAAGTAGATGAAATTTTCAAAGCATATATAGTCTATAAAGATGCACATTTTTTACTTAGATAATTCTCTTTGTATAATTTTTGTACTTTGATGCTCTTGGAACAAATTTTCCAAACAAAATTTGTTAAATATGTAAAAAAATTTTTTGAGTATACAAAAAAAAATTTATATAAGTAAAAGGATGCATTCTCATCCGACTATACAAGCCCTGAAAATTTGATGTTGATCGGAAGAGTAGAAAAAATATATATATGAAAATTTCACTTTTCCAAAAAATTGATTTTTTGGAAAAGTGAAATTTTATATTTTTTTCTACTAGTCCGATCAACATCAAATTTTCAGGCCTTGTATAGTCGGGCGAGATGCATCTTTTTTACTTAAATAATTTTTTTGTACACTCAAAAGAAATTTTTTGAAAATTTCCGTAAAAAATTTTTTTTTTGGAAATTGTGTTCCGGAAACAAATCACAAATCCAAACCAAAGAAACTATCTAAGTAAAACGTAGCTGTGCATTTCTCCTTCGACCATATGCCTCGAAAGTTTCATCCACTTCGCACGAACACAAAAAAAATTATCGCAATTTTTCATTTTAAAATCCAAAAAAGGTGGGTTTTGAAGTTTGACAAAGCTGAGCACAAAACTCAAATCAAAATAGTACTTCATGCATATTGTAGGTAATGGACCCACCTATGCATATTTCAAATTTGAAGTTATTTTGAAAAAAATTCTGGAAGTTGACACAAGAAATGTCAAAAACATGGGTTTTGAAAAATTGAAAATTCTGAAAGAATGACTACAGACACAGAAAAACAACCGAAAACGACGTTTTAGAGGGCAGAAAAAGATACGGTTTGGTTTATAGGGTCAAAATCGGCTGAAAATTCCGAATTTTATGTCCATTTTTAGGGAGGGTGAAAATTGGGCTTAGCGTGAACCGAATATTGGACCCTCCCCTTAGAGGAGGCTTTTCTGTTATAAACAGATCTGGAGCAAAGCAGACTGGTACCACGGGGACTTTGTTTAAGGGTTTGTTAGTCACCGTTCCTGAATTACTTTTCCCCAATCCTGATAACTCTAATCTTTTGTACGTAATTTTTTAATTAAATATTTACGAGTAAATAGTAAAAAAAAAAAGGAATAATTTTTTTATTAATTATTCATGACAAAGGTCTTATGTCATGCACGATTGGGCTACATATGAAAGGTAGGATTGTGTTGTGTGTGTATTGTTAAATAGTATAGGGTTAGCTTAGTAAGCATAGGGTGAATTTTTTTCTTTTAAACAGTGTTATTAATCAAGTCTTCTACACTCTTTCCTGTAGATTTCCCACTCCTCGCAATCTAGGACGAAATTCGGTATGTGCTGTTTACTCCCAGCTCTACTGACCATCTAAATTCAACAATATACCGCGTCGTCCTCTTCGTATATTATCATTCTGGACGATTTAATGTCATCGCCAATAGCTTTCTTCAGGTTCTGAAGATAAACCTGGTGAACCTGCCTACCATCTAAAACCTGAGTGAGTAGTTCATTTTCATTCTAGTGACTGATCTAGTGACAAATCTATCTAACGTACTATAAATATTTGCTAAACTTCCAGCCCTTCATCAAATAGTTAACTTTTCCCCCTTTTGGGTTTCTCCGATCTCATCTCTTCTTTTTGAAATTTTCCGCTAAAACTGTCACAGCCTTCGGCGGCACTTTTATGAGGGGTCCCGCAGAATGCGCCCTGGTGCTAGGCTTTCAAAAGCTTTGATTTAGAAACTACTTCCTTTCGGTTTAAATCTCTCTTTCCGTTTCCCTTTCTAAATAGCCATATGATGTAGATTGCCACCGTTCATCCCTTGTATCCAATAATAGTGGCGTTATTGAGTATTAAATTAATCTATCTCCGTACCTCCTCAATACTTTTTATAGATGACTTACTGTCTACTCTCATCACCTACTAGCAGCAAAGAGCCGATGCAAGAAGCAACCGACGTCTAATGTTTCTAGTTAATAATTGGGGAAGATAAAAGGTAGTTTTCAATATCTCAAAAACTCAGTTTCTTTATCTATTAATTCTCACACAACTAAAACTTTCCCAAACACCACAATTTTTGGAAACATCACATAGTGGATCTCATTCAACATCATTCTAAAAAGGTTAATGGTCCTAAGCTCCTTCAGATATATTCATTCAAGCCCGGTGGCTGGCTCTGCATAGGAGCGTTATTCCTTATATAGAATGCCATAACACTTTGGAAGAGATTTCAGAAACATAGGGTTTATGTCTCATCAAATCTCCATCTCACAGACTTTCTCCATTCTTTTTATTAAGTGCCTAACTATTGTTTCACTCAGTATGCGGATATTACTTTAATTGGTATTGCTCTTCTGTGTCGGACTCTGATACCAGATTTAACTGCTATGCTCGTTCTTAATATAATCTTCCTGGGAAGTGGAACACTTTATTTCCCTAAATTCTCCCAAATTAAACAATGGCAAAAGTTGTGGTTCATAACACGTCGCCTGTTAATTTCGATAACGGTCTGAATCTCCTTACTCTCTTGCATTTCATGTAATTTGGCTACTAAATGTCCTTATAGATAACTGAAGTATTAAATTTTCAAACAATGAAAGTGTACTTTTGCTTTTTTTTTGTTCGAAAGAAATTTTTTTAAACTAATAAAGAGAAATGATAAAAGATATCTGAATTTAAGCTATTCAAACAATTTGAAAGGTGCATAATGGTTCAAATTCAAATAGACAAAAAATTTCTAAAGAATAACTAATTTTCTAAGAAAATTTTAAAACTTGGGCAATTTTCAAAGAGATTAAATACTAAACAGTGTGGAATGATTCATTACAACAAAGCCATCTACACAAAAATCATCTTAAAGTCTGGATGGACATAATGTTAATCCGATTTATTCGAAGGCAGAAGTTATTTTATGAACACAAAAATCATCACAGAGCAGAGAAAGTGTTTGTTACTTAATTTGGAAGCTTCATATTTTGCACATGTACATGGGGTCATGATATGTTTCAAAGTGAAATAATATGTTCTGGAAAAATTCATTTTACCACACACTAATTAAAAAGAGAAATAAATAAATAAAAAAAATAACTATTCTACTAAGGTTAATAGCTCCAAGGTTGCAAAAGGCCAAAATTTCATTTCATTATTACTGTTCTTTTATTACCATCTGACAATAACAATATAAAGCAACTGCAATAAAAGGTAATCGAAATGACTGTCTCACGGGGGTTCATTTCTTTCGTGTAATTCATAAACCTCTCAATTTGTTTTCTATACAGACAAAAAAAAGATAAATCAAATGTACTAAATAAAAAAAGAATTAACAAAATAGACCTAAATTTAATATAATTTTTAACACTTAACAAAATCAAAAACTTTAGACCAAATCAACAACAACAACAATAGATACCAATAATAATAATAATTAAAATAATAATAATAATAATAATAATAATAATAATAATAATAATAATAATAATAATAATAATAATAATAATAATAATAATAATAATAATAATAATAATAATAATAATAATAATAATAATAATAATAATAATAATAATAATAATAATAATAATAAATTAATAATAATAAATTATAATAATAAATTATAATAATAATAATGCAATTTATACCATAAATTTAATTCCCTAAAATGCCGCAAAACAAAACAAAAAAAATAAAATAAAATAAGATATGGCCTCTTAAATTAAAAGTGGTCTTCAAATACTTTGAAATTTCAACAACATTAAAAAATTACAATAAATGCATATAGAAAAAAAAAATTATTAGAAAAATTACAAAAAAAAAAATTAAACTCATTAATGAAATAGCATAAACTAAGTGCTTGAGAGCTTGAAAACCTGAGTCATCCAAACTGTGAAATCTTTCAAAATTAATTAATTTAAAGGCCTTCTTAATTAATAAGAGGCCCTAAAAGTCAAAAGGGTAAATTTTGCATATCGATAACA
>JABUQX010057467.1:67500-85047 GCA_015478945.1 Trachelipus rathkii
TGCTGCTTCAATGATTAAAGAGTCTTCAACATCTTCTGATTTCCTTTACTTTCTTTTTTCTTTGGTGGTTCTCTAGTTTCGTCAGCATCATTAACAATAGAGGAACCATTCAAACCATTAACTTCTGACTGTTCACTGCATTTTCATTAGTTTTCTTTTTCTCTTCATCCTCTTCAAAAAATTTCTGACTTCTTCAACGTGCATCAGACACCATATCTTGCCTCAGTAGTCCAGTCATTCTACCCTATCATTAACAAGCATTCATCTTGCCTCAGTAGTTCAGTCATTCTACACACCTTTCATGAGTATTCATCTTGTCTCAGTAGTCCAGTCATTCTTCCATATATTTCACGAATATTCATATTGCCTCAGTAGTCCTGCTATTCTAGGATGAGTATTCATCATGCCTCAGTATTGCAGTCATTCTACCATATCTATTCCAAGCATTCATCTGGTCTTAGTAGTCGTCATTCTATCCTATCTTTCACGAGCATTCATCTTGCCTTGCAGTAGTCCAGTCATTCTACCCTATCTTTCAGGAGCATTCATTTTGACTCAGTAGGTCATTCTCCGTCTTTCATGAGTTTTCATCTTGCCTCAGCTTAGTAGTCTAGTCAGTCTACCTTATATCTTCACGAATATTGGATCTTGTCTTAAGTAGTTTCAGTCAAGTGTTTTTTTTTGCATCTATTTTCAAGTACTGCTGTCTTGCCTCGTAGTCAATCGTCTTTTTTTTTTTTTAACAGGTAACCACCACTCACGGACACGGCCTTTTACAAGGAGGGGCAGAATATAAAATAATAATGAAAGCCAAGCTCTATAAATTCCAGAAGTGACCCAAGACGGAGGCCTTAAAGGAGAGGGACATTGAATACAGCAAAAAAAACAAATGAAGGCAGAGAATTCCACAGGAGAGGGTGAACTGGACAGGAGGCACATAAGGTCAGGGGTTTCAATATTCACGAGAAGCCAGGCAACCTTGATAACTACGTATAGGGAGATAGGCAATGGTGGTGGGATGTGAGAGGTTCAATCCCTCGAGGCACCTACCATTGTGTATTATATATTAAAGGACAGAAAGCGTCACGTCTGGAGATAAAGGGTCATGGGATAGTATTGAAAATAAAACCTTTATTAGACTAAAACTATAAAAGATGGGTGAACTGGGCTTTCCCCCCCCCAAATGTGAGAAGTATCATACAAGAGCCGTTAAATACGCAAGACTACAATTATGGTAAAATTCTTTTTCAACTGATAAGAAATGCAAAAATAAGGTAAAAGGTTCCTAAAAAGGTATGACGTAATGTGTTTAGTTTTCTTCAGGCTGTCTTTACGTGTTTTTTTACTAAATATTTTGTATCTACGAAACCAAGTGGTTTTACAAAACCCTATAATTTGGGATGTCTGTTGTTGTGTAAGTGCTAATGCGAACAAAAAGGTATCAAATTTACTGTTAATTTTAAAAAATGGGCGTTAAAAGTATTTTGAGGCGACATTCCATGCAAGCGGATGACTTCGGTTAGAATGTTAAGTAGAACAGAAACAACACCTATTGTTATGTCGAATCAAAATGGTATTAACTTATAAACTGAATTATGAAACTATTTAATAAGGGAGAATGTATTTTAGTAATTGGAAAACATTCATTTAAATAATAACTAATTTCCAGTCAAACTATTATATTTTCCTTCCATTCTACTCAGTTAATCTAATCGAATATCCTCAACCCTTTTCAAATGCACTGTCTCTTTGGTTAGGGTTACAATGTAACTCATTGAATCTGTGTGTCTCTTTACGTGTATCTTCTTTCTGTATATATTGAATATAGCGTAAACGTATTACACTGTATTATATTTGCAACTTAGCCGTGACTCATGCATCTATATGTATGGACTTGCGTCAACGCTGTCATGTTCACAAGGCATGTTTATCAAGCTATAGACGGTTTGACCCAAGAGCACACTATTTACCAACTCGAATTGCTTCTCAAGGAGCCAGGAGTGATATCATTGCCACTCTTTCTTCTATAAGGGATCACCGCCTGTCTGAACGAAGTATTAGAAGTCTCAAAGAGCACACTAATGCAGTCAGACCCCGATCTACAAGGACTGTTGATTTAGAAAATTAGTTCTTAATAAGAACATTCTGAGCATTACACTGAAAAGTAGCAACGCGAGATTTGTCAACTACAGTTTTAATTCGAACCAAATCTAGTATTTGGAGTTACTACACGATCAACAGTTACACCCGTACCACGTCCATCAGGAATATATACTCTATTGCCACTTGACTATGCTCTCATGTTGTTATTTATAGTCAATTGGTTATTTTGAACAATGTATTGAACTCAAACTTTTTAAAGAAGGTTTTATTTACCGACGAGGCTTACTTTAAAAGAACAGCATATCGTTAACGTTCATAACGAACACATTTGGAGCAGACGAGAATCCTCATACATTAACAGAATCGTTCACACATCATTTTCAGCACATTGGGCAGTGATTTTTACATGAATCATGTTACTCTATGGTTCGGCTTTCTCCCCAGGCTTACTGGTAAATCTATCTTAAATTTTTGAAACGTAACTCCGATACTTGTGAGGATGTCCTCTTCAGTTGCGCAAAACATGTGGTTTAGCATGATGGGGCTCCTGCACACTTTAGTGCTGCAGTTCGTAAACACAAGAATGAGACCTTTCCCAATCATGGGATAGGTGGAGGCCCAGTTCCGTGGCCAGCAAGGATCACCAGACTGACATCTTTGGATATTACCTTGGGCGGCTTAAAGACCTTAGTATGATCCTTGCTCCCACGACACCATTGAAGATACTGATTAACAGGATTATGAAACGGAATTTGAAACGATCAAACAGACTCGTGGAATATTTGAATGGGTCCAACAATCGATGAGAAGAACCATGGACGCGTGCGATTGGAAAACGGAAGGTCATTTTCAACATCATCTTTAGTCTTTTGGTATATATACTTTGTAGGTGCTTTAGAACAGTATGTTTTCTATAACTAAAAAACTACTTTTTACGGTGCTTTTATCGTTCCCTATACAGAGGGTAACAGGGGGGACTACAGGAAATCGAACGTTTAAGGCGGTATCCCAAACCAAGTACGCCACAAAGTGTTCGCGTCCGTTTTAATTCTCGCCCAGGGATAACTCAACTGCTACGCGGAGAAGTTGAAGCAAGCCGTCTCTCGTATGGAGAGTCGGCGATTAACTCCTGCGCCAAGAGGCGTCTTATGTTATGTCGTACAAAATTAAACTATCATATCAATAATAATGATGTTTTATTTCTACACTCCTTTCGATGAGTTCATTTCGTATCCTCAATACTTTAAAGTCACTTTGCCTAAATTTAGAGTTTAAAAATTACTTCTATTCGTACAATCCAAGATATTAAGTAAAAAACACATACATAAAGACAGCCAGACGGAAAACTAAGCCATTACGTCATACCTTTATAGGAACTTTTACCTTTATTTTGCTTCTATATTTTCGCCAAATATTTTTACATAATTTTTGAATGACTATATAATTGGAGTATCTGTTCGGATAAAGGAAAAATATCCTGCAACCTGACTAGAAACTTGCAGCTTTCTTTAGAGACCACCTTAGCAACCAATATGATACGAATTTCCAAGACAAATTTCATAATGTAGAGACCAAATAATGTTTATGTTGTTCACAAGGAAGACAGTACAACTGTCGAAGAGAAAAAAGTTGGGGGCGTTTTGAGAGATATTTGTGCAACTTTAAGTTTTTAAAAGGAATTGAAATTCACAAGATCGAGGCTACCCCACGGGTATTCCAGATACAAAAGATCTAGCAAATTTTACTTAAAGTAGAGAAATGAAATGTCAAGTCATCGGCATAGGATTGGGTAAAATCAGAACACCTGAGAAAATCATTAATCAGAAGTTGGAATTGGGTAGAAAATAATACAGAGCCCTGAGGAACACCATTATTAATGAGGAAGGGAGAGGTGGCCTCATCGTCAAATGACGATATAGAGATATTCGAAAGAAAGCTAGAAATGAGAAGGGAGCTTAGAGAGTAGTGACGCAGGTCATACCCGGTCAAAGGCTTTCGATATGTCAAGCGCCACCACATACGACTCCTTATAGTACCTAAGAGAAGAAGACCATAAATCAGTTAGATAGGAAAGAATGTCAACAATTGACGTCGAGCGTCTGAAACCATTCTGGTGATCTGAAAGGAGGGAATGAGACTCCTCCAGATGATCAAGGAAATGAGTTGAGGAGGGTTTCAAAGATTTTGGACAATATAAATGAGAGCTATAGGCCGATAGTTTGAATTATCAGAGCGGCTACATCTCTTCGGGATCGGTTGAACATATGCGCGCTTCCAGGATTGAGGGAGTGTTAGTATTAAAGTATAGAAAGTAGAGCCGAACGAGGATAGGCCACAGCTCAGCTCAAAAAACTGGAAGGAATGGCGTCCAGGCCACTAGCCCTTTCTGAAGTTCATAGATCTCAGGATCTCATACTCGATCATGTTTGATCACAGGCGGAGCCATGGGACCCCTAAGAGGAGTAGGAGGAGGGTTGCCAATATTATTCAAGGTAAAATTTGATGAAAAAAGGAAGCCTAACAGATTCGGAGGGAGTATTAGCTGCATATCCATCACAGCGAATAAGAGGAAGAAAGGCAGATTTACAGAAGTTATTAGAGATGTTTTTGATAATGGGCCAGAAATTTTTTTATCAGTAGGAGATTCAAGGAGGTCAGCGCATTTCCTTTCGTCCCTGACGGATAATATCCATGCAACGATTCCGAACTAAACGAAATTTAGGAAGAGTGATAGGAGTTTTCCCACTCCTAATAGACATTGTCTCTATCCTGAAGGTCAGAACAAGTGCCATCGAACCACAGATTTTGAGGAGAAAAAGATTTAGCAGTAGAAGATGGAACAAACATCACGGCCCATATTTTTCAGCAATCACCGAAGCGTCCTCCAAGTCAAAATATGATTCATACCAAGGCTAGATAGCAATGAAGTGACGCAATTTCCCCAATTAGCCTGATTAAAGTGTCAGAAAGTCCGTTTAGGGCATGGTGGAGATGCTGGAGAGAAAGTGTATTAAATTAAGAGCTACAAGATTGTGGTCAGAGTTACCGATAGGAGGGAAAATTGTGTAATTGTAACGAGAAGTGGTGGAGCATAAGTCAAGTGTTTTCAAGATTGATTAGCACGATCTTGGATGTGTGTAGGTTCCACAATCAACTGTTTCAGATTGTTGAGAATAATGAATGTTTTGGCCTCTTCCCACCTAAATCTGTATGAGGGGAGCTCAACCACTCAGTGTGGTGTATGTTGAAGTCCCTTAAGTAGAGGACCTCGGTATTTGAACGAGAAGTAACAGTCTCGTGAGAAGTAGTAAGATATTAAAAAGAACCGAAAAATCTGTTCTATTAGGTCAGTAGCAGAAACACAAGACAATGAAAGTATTCAACTTACCTCGTAGTCCAGTCATTCTACCACATCTTTCACGAGTATTCATCTTGCCTCAGTAGTTCAATCATTCTACCCTGTCTTCACGATTTTTAATCTTGCCTCAATAGTTCAGTCAGTCTACCTTATCTTTCACGAGTAATCTATCTATCTTTCTATCTTTCAACTCGTCGATTATTTTTCCTAATTTCATGAAATCGTGAATAGTATCTCGGTTCTTTTCCAACGATAAGTTATTTTCTAATTCTTCGAGCAACGGTTCGTTGAATGACTTTTACAAGTATTCATCATACTTCAATATTCCAGTCATTCTACCCTACCTTTCACGAATACTTCTCTTATTTCAGTGGTCTTTCACTGTTCTAATCCATTTACTTCTGCTTATTCTTAACCACTATAAACACTAATTATTTCCGGGTTTTTTAAGAGAAAAAAGTTACAGCTTAAAACTAGATTAACACAATTCATTTTATCAAGTCACTGAAACCCAGTCACCAAAGATCCAAAAGATTTTAATTATAAAAGAATTAAAACCCTTTGAAAACTATAAAAGATATTTAGATAAATTGATCAAACTTTAATATCAAAAACCCAAATAGTTGAAATTTTTCTTAAAAAATGAACAAATGTTCTTAAATAATTCAGGGCAATTACAAACATACTTATTAAGTCGATTTCTCGCTGCCGGAAGAGTAGATAAATCTTCTTTCATTACGTAGCGCTTGCTTCCTAAACAATATTGATGAAGGTAAGAAGGCCAATCTATGGCGGAAAGACTAAAGTTAAAAGTGTGTTGATCGGCTTCTGACAAGTTCTGCCATAGTGCTTGCACGTTGTCGTTGCAAAAATTCCATTCGTGTGTTGTAAAATACTCGAGACAATCAGCTGCTCTCGCCAATTTTTTCACAACTCGAACCATTCTATATTTAAATAATAAGAATCTTTAATGTACAAAGCAATGATAGATAATTTATTTAAAGATAAAATTAATAATAAAACTACACAAACTCGATCAACTCGTAAAAGAAATCATGATACATAATTAGATTTAATTTTTCAATTAGTCTCAATCATCTTGTTTACAGGAAAAAGTTTTTAAAATAAATTAACGACTAAATAAGGGACTTGTTATAAATTACATTCTAATCAAAAGTCTCCAATTTACATTTCTGATACGTAATAGAAATTAGATGGATGAAAGTAAAATATATTAACTTAAAATTTACAAGTTTAACTTACATTGGTCTTCTGCCGCTAAATCTGGCTACGAAATCCAAAATATACGCTGGAATCCAATGCTTAAATACAACTCCAACGGTGTTTACAAATTTGTGCTTGGTGAATGTTAAAGATGGATACCAAATGACGTCGTTAAGAACATTTATTTTAAGAGCTTTCATTCCGTAAGCTTGAAATTCCCCCCATGTGATTGGACACTCGGCGCCCGAAACACAATTGAAAACTTTAACGTTTTCTCGTCTGCAAAAATGAAAGCTAGACAGAGAAAAAGAAAGGGAGATTGTGTGTGTGAACATATAAGTAACTCAACCTGCCCTATGAAGAAGCCTACTGAAACTAAGTTACCTCAACCGGTTTGAGTACTGCTATGGGTAGTAGATTTCAAGATATACCGACGAACATCTAAACTACAATAAGATATACAAAGACATACATAAATCTAAAATATCGTGAGATCAAATTATAAAACTCAAACAGAAGCTTAACCAAATTAAACACAAAGGCAACCCAGATAATTAGTTATCTTACCTATGACTGGCAGTGAACCAAGCGGAAACAATCATAAGGTTGATAGGAACATCTACAGGAATGATGTCCGCTGTAACAGAAGAATTGCAGTAAAAAGTTCTCAACATTCCTTTGCCAGCTCCTACTATAAGGCCAGTGGGACCGTTTAAATTATCCACCCATCCTGCGATTGGTTCTCGCCACGCCGCACACACTAGCAAGTTAACAAGATAAAACAGTACGTGCACAATTATAATTTTTAGAAAATAGGGATTATAATAATATATATAGTATATAATATATACACCAGCAAATTAATTTATAACGTGAATGATTGTTCTTCAGAAAGCTTTGTTAGGGCAAAGGTAATTATATTAATTATATAAATTAATATAATAGGTTATAGTATAAGAATAATAATAATTAGGAATATATAGAATATATATACTATTGAATATATTATATATATAGAGTAAGTATTACTACAATATATACCGTTTGGTCGAACAGAGCTCATTACCATCCTATCCCCCAATTGGGGGGTGAGGTGCATAGCACAACACCGGAAAAAAAAGTGTCGAAAAAAACAATGGAACGCGATCAAAGTAAGCCGCTATATACACCTATAACTCAGACATATCACCGCTTAAGTGAGAAACTACATAAACACTTAGCGATATTTGTCATTCGTACGCAGTCAGAAAAAATCATCTTAGGGTTCTATGATATCTTTGATAGAAGCGTCCCCTCACTGTGGTATTCTTGCTTAATGTAGGTTCATCCCAGGGCTAACCCCGCCATTCACTTGGCCAGATTTACAAATTTTCATTGCTTTGGAACACCTTTTATATACTCGACTGTGCCATAACGTTACATATCTGGCTCCTGTAGATTGTCTTCTAGTTTTTCCTCTCTACTATAATAAATCACCTTTTCTTCACAGTAATTCTCGCAGCCGAGGTAAGGTCCGATTACACCTAGCATGCACTAGGCCACTATGCATCGCTTAACCACACACATAGGCTGACGGTAGCCCAGTTAGAAAGAAAAATGCTCGTCTCTGCAAAAAAGTAGGCGCCGTACAATGCGCCAGTTTGGGCGCATGGGCGGGCAAGGGCTGGCCACTCTCAATCTGGCTGTTTATTATTGAGCCCGGCTTTTACAATGGAACAACTACTCTTCTGAAGCTCTGGCTCATTTCTCCTCGCATCTTGAGAGACTGTTACATTTTGTAACAGATACAATCGCTATTCTATATCAATTCTTCTCAAACTAACATGCCTCTAAAGATTTGATCAAATCTGAACATCATTGTACGCTTAAGACCTTTATAACCTCTTAGATTCTAGACATAGATATCACTGTTAGAGCTATTTATCATTAACTATCTAGATAATAACACCTATCATTTGCAAAACCTAAGATTCATCAGAATTAATCCTTCTTTCTTTCGCCTACGTAATGTTTTCATACATAAAATTCATAATTATTTCCAGTCTATGGTGCTCTTTGTTGATCACTTCCTCCTCAATCTGGGGAAAGAGGAGGTGGAGGGGCAGTATTTATTGAGGATAGGTAGTTGTAGGTTGTAACTTTTGCTTGTTCTGCGTAGGAGGAGGAGGAAGCGAGTTAGAAACTTCGTCTCAAAGGATGCTGAATGAGGAGATATTTGACCTGCTTAGAAGGTATATATAGTATTATTATTATTGTGATTCTTTGAATTAAGTGGGTCTTAAATAATAGTTGGTCTCAAGTAATTGTAGGCAAATTATTAGAGTTAGGGCTCTTTTGTATTATTATCTTAGTGGTGTATCATTTTTGGGTAGTAGGTTTGTTTATGTATCTTGGCGTGGTGTTGGATATGATGTTTGATATCACTTACATGATGTATGGTTGCGGGTCAGGTTGGGGATTATGCTTATCTTTCCAGAGGTGAAAAGTGGGTCGCAAAATAATTTAAAATTATCGTACTATATTGAAGACGCTATATTAAAAAAATTTTTCATTCAATGATAAATATATATATATTATATATATAATATATATTTTTTTTCTTGTGGACGGGGGTGTGGTTGGTGGTGGACGTTTGACTTCCTTGCTTTGCTGCCCAAGATTGGGGTAAGGGTGCGTTGTGAGGGCGCTAGGCATTCGGGATATGATAAGAGCGGTTAGGTAGAACATGACAACGTCGAAAAGAAAGCCAGCCTTACCGCCCTCTGTACCATTAATTTAGTGGGAGAGCTCGTCACAGACAGAAATCCACCCTAGAGCATCATGGGAGCGCGGGACCGCGACCCTCACTATGGTAAATCGTCAATGTAAGGGTTCATCCCCTGGCGGACGCAGTGGGCCCAACCACTGCCCATACAAAACCCGCGCATTTTTTTCTCTCCTATATGCATCTTTATATCTCGCCTCTGCCAAAACTCACATTTCCTCCTTCAGACATTCGTTCACCGACTCAATCCACTTTCATCTTCGGTCTCACCAGCCGGTCGGTTCCCAACACACTCTCCACTATAGCATCCGCTTAACCAACCGAGCTATTGGAGGCTCGTGGTTCTGGTAAGATATTGTTCGTTTCAACATTCTTTCATTTATATCTCTCATTTATGGGCCTTTATGTTCGACTACTATCATGTGTTTGTTCCACTCTCTAATCGTCATTTCTCACTTAGGATTAATTCTTTTTGCGACACGGGTAGCCATGCGCATAAGATTTCCATTCAACCATTGAATCTTTTGAGAGTCTATCTTTCTTATTCCAGACCATTAGTCTTCACTACCATACAATAGAAACACAGGTACAAGCATACCGCTCATGTAAGAACTCTGGGAGGGTCGCACCAAGAACTTAGTCGTGCCCTTTAGTGTCATATGTCGAGTTCACGTTTAATTGCATCCAGCCACATTCCTGCCATTCACAACTTTCCCTAACTCACTCTGCATCATCCGTTTCCCTTCTCATCAACACATATCCTAAATATTTAAACTCAGACACTTGCTCAGCTGCTCATCATCTACATAACTTCACACTGAGGATGTCCTCACTAAACATATCCTTACTCTTATCTACTTTTACTTTCAAACCCTTCCTTTACATACCCTGCCAAACTCCTACCAATCTTCTCAAACTCTCCTTCAGATTCGCCACAACAGAACCAAATCATCCGCATATATAAGGTGGGGCACCGTCCACTCCCTCCATTTACCATCATTCTAACACCATTTCCTGCCATCCCACCTCGAATCTTCATAACCCATCCATATACACATTGAATAGCCAAGGAGACATAACACAACCCGTCTCACTCGCTATTAATCTAAACCAATCACCATTGACACCAGTTTATTTTTACACACGCTTCCTATCTCATACATACTTTTGATTCATTCAGAAGCCACCAACACACCATATATCACTAATACCTGCCTAAAGCTTCCCTATTAACTATACGGCTGTTGTACAATCCATAAAACCTAATATTAATTTATTCTTCTTCTCTCCCTCATTTTCTCAATCATTTGTTTCAATTAAAGATTTGATCCACACATCCTCTTACCTCTCCTAAACCACTGTCTCCCAACCAGTCTCAGTCCTCGACGCAACTCTTTCAACAAAATACAGCATTTCTTCCTACACACCATAAACTTATTCCTATAATTTCTACAATTCCTCTTTTCCTACCCTTATATAGGGTACTATTACCGTGCTCTCCTCAATCCCTTGGAACTCCTCCCTCGCAAATCGCTTTATTACATCAACTTTCCAAATCCATCAATCACCATCTCGCCCTCCGTTCTTGATCATTTCCTAGTAATCTTCATCTATCCTGCAGATTTACCATTCTTCAACTTTCTCACTCTAACGCATCTACCTGTTGCAAGCTCATCCTCTCACATAATACCTTTCATTCCACGAATTAGTACTCTATTTCATCTTTGGGGCTCATACATAAACTTCAACACATTCCTTAGCAGCCTCATCATTACTGTTCAAATTATTGTGCAGATTTTCGAGTTGTTTGTTGCAATCTTTTCACACATAAACGCTCTCAGCATAACATGTTCTATACTTCAGATCTTATGGACGCATCTTTCCCTCTACTCTCTTATTCTCTATTAGCTCTAGACTTTTCCGCCTTAATTAACTCCACCAGTTCTTAACGCCTTTCTCGCGCGTTCCCTTCCAGAAAGGCTTCTGACATTCCTTGTATGCCGCAACACTCTCATTCTCAAACTGTGTTATCTTCTACTCTTGTTGTATTTCTCCTCACGCAGTATGCCACTCTTTTTGACTTGTATACTAGTTTATTTCCTCCTTATACTCCATACTACTCTCTTCAAGACATTCTGTATCTTTTGAATTTTCACTGCATTATGGTTTATAGAACATCTTCATTCAACCAAGCTCTTTCTCTTCTATTTCTCACACTGCTTCATCACCTCTTTCATTCACATTAGCTGTAAACATTCTTACTTCCTTAGCACTCACACACTCTCTCGCCACTCCCACTCTCTCTTTTATTCTCGCCCCAGATTTTTTCAGTTCAACCTTGTTCAATTCAACCGATTACTCTTAGGCGAGCGGCTCTTACACATACTTAACCTTACCTGTCTCTGCATCATATAATCTTACTACCTCTTTCAATATTTACCTACTTCCTTTCGTATCACACCGTTTTCACTCTCCATCCCACAGAACCCACTTCTAGACTGCTCCAATTTACAATAAGAACACACCACACAGATCTGTAGCTTTATAATTCATAACCCAGTTCCTAAACACTCCTCACTGGGCGAGAATTTATTTATAGCGACACAGCGACATAACCTTCCGACACTTCTCTTCCTTCATCTCAACACATAAATACATACTACTATCTTCTGTGCTACTTCGTGACCATTCCACTCTACCTATACCTCTTCCAACGTTGTAGTAAAATTATTGGATACTCCTTGATGCTCTTCCCACGAAAGTAGTTTGATCTGTTCTCACTATCCACTATCGCCTTCATTCTCATATCACTAGAACATAATCTTTCCCACATATGTTACCTTCCAACCATTCTCATTTTTCTTCTCCGCCCCCAAAACCACCTGTGATACCATCCTTTTTTGATCACGTATCCAAATCATTCTCAGTGCGTCCCAGACACTATCGAGTGGCTGAGAGCTCCTAGCTGTCCACATTCCAGTAAGCTTCAGTGTTCAAATTATCGCGCATAAAGAGTGGTACTTCTTTTGTGAGGGAGTGGGCGCGTGGCTCAGATGGGACCATACCGTCACAACCACACATATGCCTTATTATATTATATATAGAGGTTATATACGAGAATTTAGATATTATATATATATATAAATTGGAAAGAGGAGAGATTATATTTAATCTATAGTTATTGTATTAGATTATGACTTAGAATGATTGGAAGGTGGAGCTTGGTGTGATAAATATCTAAATAATGATAGGACGTTATTATATATATATCTATACGGTATATTATATCCTATATTAGATTGTATATATATTAACACAGTACTCAGGTTGTAGTATTCAATTGTGATCAATTTGCACAAAACTGAGTTAGCTGCAAGTCAGTTAATTCCTCAATTTCAACAAACGTAGGCTTGAATACCCTTATCTCTCCAAAGGAGCTGATCAGCGGAGCGTTCAACACTCCGGTGAGACAAAGGTTGAGAAGATGATTATAGAAAATTCACTCTCAATTCGAACGTTGCATAGTTGTACTTCTCATATGCAAACCCTAATGTAGGGCGAGTATGCTCTGTATAGAAATTGCTTGTTAAAAGATTCTTTCATGAGATCACGGTGCTGAGGTTGGAGCCAGTTGAGTGAACACATATTATATCAACAATTTTAACTTCCTCAACTCCATACTTTTCAAAGGATTGCTGTATTCTTTGTTAATAGATGGAATTAGGGTATACCTCTCATTAGGCTATTGCCTTGCTCCCACCCGCTGCCTGACCTGAGCCCTCTTCATCACTTTCTTTCAAAGTCCAGCCAATTACCGCTGCCATATTAAAGGAATTCTTTCTTGTATCTACTCTGCAGATTGACTGTACGGCTCTAAAACGTGATGTGTGTGGGTCTGCGTCTGCTAATGATTTCTCTCGAGATCTTCTCCGACTTTTAGCCCTTTCTTTAAATCTGCGTCAATTGTTTGAACGGCAGAATTAAAAATATATGATGGATTGCGCTTGTGGTTCTTATGATATTTTAAGCGCTTAACCTAATGTACCGCTCATGTATTTTATTCGGAATTCGCTATCGCATTCACAGGACTAAAGCAATAACCTCACCAGCTCTAGAAAAAAAACATTAGGTATCTCATTTGTAAGAATAATTTCTCCAGCATTCACTCTTTGCAAGAACCACATTAGCTTCTGTTGGAACCCTTCTCATGTAGAAGGTGACTTGGCTTGCGAAACCGCCTAAAACAAGAGACCGAGAATCGGCCTATCTCAATCTTTCGGGCCGTAATGTTTACGGTATCTTCACCCAACAATCGGATAGCCATTAACAAGAGTAGATTACCATACAAAATACTGATTTATTTCACTTGCTCAAAGAAAATTTATCACGGTAATTGCTAGAGACAGGAAGTTGTTATGGTGAATAATGAATTATTTATCACAATATAGTCTAAAGTGGAGCGAAACTTTATATAGAAATTAATATAGTGCTATCGGTATTGGGGAGGGGTTAGGTCTTTATTACTCTAATCGCGACTATATAGTCATCATTGATTGAGGTAAATAGTCTGTTAGAGATCACGTATTACGCGTGTTTGTTAAAGCAGCACTTATGTTAAGGGGTCCTCACAGCCGCCTGCGAGGATATTTCCGTCGCCACTACATCTGCAATCTGTTCACACACATATTCGTGTGATTTGTACTCTTTCAAGTAACTCCATTCGCCGTTTTCTTGAGTCAATGGTACGAGAAGCATCGGTTCTATTATATAGAGGTTTGGTGTCCACATATCTTGTCTTAATCGTCCACTTCAACAGTAATTTCTAGTTTTGCTCTTGACCAGTATAGTATTATATATTAAATTTAATATATATTTATATTAATTAGTTATATTATATATATAATAATAATATATATAAGATAGTATTCAATGATAGACAATTTACAGGAATTCGTGTTTTCTTTTTTTTTTTCAGATACGTTAGGCAGTATATGTATATGTTTAATAAAATGAGTAATCCCAGTAATAATCATTTATAAAATTGCTCTTGATTATGTATTAAAGCTTAAACCTAGAAACCCACCTATCGAGTTGGATTCCCACATATAGGTAGGCCAGCTCACTATTTAGTGGAACCGGGGTGGTAGGTGGGTGTCGTGGTTACTTGTACAAGATTAGCTATGATATATAAAGGTATATATATTTTTTATATATAAGGTATATATAATTATATTAATATAAATATATCTTATATGAGTATATATAATATTCAATTTGAATATATTTTATGAGTTAGATAATATTCAGTTTGAATATATTATATAAGAGTTATATTATATTATATATATATGTTATAATCAATATTCATTGTTGAAAAATTACTGGTTTTTGATAAATATAGGAGGTGTTCTATATATCAGAGTAGTTGGTGTTGTTATTAGAGAGAGAGAGAGGAGAGAAGAGAGAGAGAGAAGAGACGAGAGAGAGAGAAGAGAGAGAGAGGAAGATTGATAAAAGATGAGGAGAAGAAGAGAGAGATGATGAATACGTAGAGAGAGTACGAGAGATTGGTATTGGGTATGCGTATGTAGGGGTAGTAGGTAGCGGGGGGAGATGAGTGGGGTGAGGAGGTAGGAGATGTGATCTGAGGGGATGGAGGTGACCTGTGAGATGGGATAGGGGTTGTCATTGTAAGATGAGAGGTGAGAGCGAGGGTATATGAGATGGAGGATGAGAGGAGAGATGAGTAGAAGGAGATGCTGAGAAGAGGAGAGAGAGGAGAGAATTAGAGAACAGGAATAAAAAAAAGAGAGAGAGGGGAAAGAGGAGAAGAGAGAGTGAGAGGAGAGGAGAGAGGGCATGGGTAGAGGATTCGCGAGAGAGAGAGAAGACGAGAAAATGTGAAAATTGAGCAGAGAGAGAGAGAGAGAGATGAGAGATGAAGAGCAGAGAGAGGAGAGAGAGAGAGGAGAGAGAGAGAGATGAGATTGATAGTAGAAGAGAGAGAGAAAGAGAGAGAGAGTAGAGAGAGAGAGAGCAGAGGAGAGGAGAGAGAGAGAGAGAGAGAGGAGAGAGAGAGATGGTAGAGGAGAAGAGAGAGGAGAGATATAGTGGAGAGAGATGAGAAGGGGAGAGAGAGAGAGAGAGAGAGAATGAGAGAGAGAGGAGAGAGAGTTTTAAGAATGGTGGATTAAACTGAGAGAATGTTATGTATTGTATGAAATGTAGAGAAAGAGAGAGAGATTTGTGTTGTATGTATGTGTATGTGTGTGTTTATAAAAAAAAATAGGTAAACATAAATTCAAGAGGTTATTCCTGGAGTATTCTATAGTGATATTTGTTTGAGTATTTATTTTGATTAAACACGTTTGGTTTCGGGATAACGAGGGACAAAGTTACGCAATAACCAAAAGATTTATTAAAAAACATTAATGTATAATTCTCTTATATATTCAAGATTGTTGAAAAGAGCACCCGCACTAGGATGCACGAATCCAAGTCTTCTCTTTCCATTTGACTGCCAGAACGTCTGTTCAATAAACAGCCATGGTCCGTTTCTTGATTGAGTTTTTAACACTACGCAAATATCCGAACTAGCAATTCATCCTCAGTTTCCGCTGGAGTATTGTAAACCAATGACCTTCGATGGCCCCATAAGAAATAATCCATGGGATTTAGGTCCGGGGATCGAGCCGGAAATGGGTGAGGTCCACCTATACCAATCCAGCGATCTCCGTATGTTAGCGTTAGAAATTTACGAGCAAGCACACAAAAATGCGCTGAAGCACCATCGTGCAGATTTCTAACGCTAACATACGGAGATCGCTGGATTGGTCGAGGTGGACCTCACCCATGGCCTGCTCGATCTCCTGGATCAGTAAACCCTCTGGTTTATTTCCTGTGGGGTTTCCAATCTAAGGTCCATTGGTTTTAAAATTACTCCAGTGGAAACTGAGGATAACTTGCAAAAGATTCGGATAATTGGTGGGTGTAACTCAATCAGAAACGACCCTGGTGTTTTTGAAAGAGTTCGGCAGTCAATGAAGAGAAGATTGGATTCGTGCATCCTAGTTGCATGTGGTCATTTTCAACAGTTCTTGTACATTAAGAAAGTTTACATGTAATGTTTGGTAATAAATGTTTGTTATTGTCGTAACTTTTGTTCCCCCCTGTATCTCCGAAACAAAGCGTGTTTTCAAAAATCATAATCTACTTTCAACATGACTCTTGCAATATTTAAGGATATTCTTGAGTTCCCTGATTCATATGTTTACTAATCACTGTTCATATATATATATTATACTATGTTATATAATATCTATATATATATATATATAGTATATATATATATATTATAATATATATATATTATTATATATATTATATATATATATACTATAACTATAATATATATCATTATACATAAATATAATAAAAAGTATTACGATACCTGCTACAAGGCAAAAAACTAAGATTCCATTTAAGCGTGTTATTAATTTAGCAATACTATCTTATCTATGATAAACAAGTGGATTAACAGCATTTATATATATAAATATATATTTATATAATAATATAATATATATAATAATATTATAATATATATATATTATATTAATATATATATATATTATAATCTTATATATATATATATATAAATATAAAATTACCTATGAGGAATCGACTATGGTAATGGAGCGATTCTCGGTGATTTCCTGACAAGAGGATTTTCTAAAATGCCTTTGTGAATGTATATGTATTTATGTATTCCCTATAGCCTGTGTTTTTATTTATATATATGATGAATATATAACTTAGATGATATTATATATATATATATATATATATATAATTATAAATGATATATATATATATATATTAATCTATATATTGTATATATATACGGTATATATATATATATATTATATATATATATATAATATATTGATATATATTTAATATATATATATATGATATTATATATTATATATAATATATTATATTATATAATATAGTAGTTGTTTTATTAATTACTATATTATAGAGTGTATTATACAGATATATTATATATATAAGTATATTTAATATATATAAGTTT
>JABUQX010057468.1:0-45748 GCA_015478945.1 Trachelipus rathkii
AGGTATCGAAGTGAAAAAAATGATTGATTTAGTGTTGGTGGGAAGAAGAAGATGTTGAAGTATGTGTTGATGTTAAATCAGTTAGGGGTTTAGGGAATGGGATTAATGACTGTTTGTTGTTCTGCAAAATTGGTTATGGAGCTGATGAGAGGAAGTGTGATACAGTTAAAGTAGGTAAAATTAAGAGTGAGAAGTTAGGGTGAGCAAGACAATAAGGATAAGTATGTGTAAGAGCGCTCGCTAGTAAAGCGGTTGAATGTGAACAAGTGAAATAAAACAAATCTGGGAGCAAATGAAGGAAGCAAATTGTTAGTAGTGCAAAGGAAGTATGTGGATGCTAAAGTAGGAAGTAAGAATAACAGTGAATTGTGGAATGAAGAGGTGATGAAAGCGTTAAAGGTAAAAAAGAAGCATGAGTACTAAAAGCGAATGATGAAGACTCAAAAGAAAGATGATTGAATTATATAAAGGAGGAAAAATACTAAAAGGTGCATACGTAGAGAAAACAAGAGGTAATGAACAGCCTGAAGGAGGATGAATGAGGACCTACAAGGGAAAAGAAAGTGTGAAAGGTTAAGAATGATAATATGGGGAATCAGCTTAGAGAATAATGAATATAGATGGTGCTTTTGTAACTGAAGAAATGGTGAGAGGAGTGTGGAAGAACACTTCGAAAATCTAAACATTAGCTGCAATGAAGAGGTGATAGTGAAAAGGTGGGTTTGATGGCAAGAAGGAATAGGTATTTTGGGGGATGAGGTTATTGTGTGGAGGAGGTAATGGGTAGAGGAAAAAAGTTGAAGGATGGTAAATCTGCAGGTATGATGAAATTACTGGTGAAATGGATCAAGAACGGAGGCGAGTTCATTGGATTTGGAAGTAGTAATAAAGCGTTTATAGAGGGTATAGTCTCCAAGGGATTGGAGGAGAGCGGCATAGTACCCTTATATATGGGTAAGGGAGAAAAGGGGAACTGTAGAAATTATAGGGGAATAAAAGCTATTGAGGCTGTAAGACAGCATGGGTATTTTTAAGCTCCAAAGTGAGTTATTGATAATTTGAAGAACTGATTGGTGAAGAACACAGTGTTTAGGAGTGGTAGAGGATGTGATCAAATCTTTACATTGAATGATTGAGAAAATGAGGGAGAAGAAGAACAAAATTGTATTTAGGTTTTATGGATTCTGCAAACAGGCGTGAAAGGATAGGGATTAATAGGGAAACTTCTAAGCAGGTGTTAGTGATATATGGTGTTATGGTAGCTTCTGAAATGAAACTGTGCATGTATGACGTATACAAGAAGTGGTGCAACAAATGGTGTCAATGGTGATTGGTTTAGGATTAATAGCGAGTAAGACAGAAAATAAAGCAAATCCTGGTTATTCCAATTTGTATGGATGGGGCTAAGGAAAGAATTCGAGGTGGGGATGGCAGGAAATGTTAGAATGGTGGAGAATGAGATGAGTGGAGGGTGCCCTAATTATTATATATGGATGATTTGTTTTTGTAGAATCTCAGAGAGTTTGAGAGGATTGGTAGAGAGATTGGTAGGGTGTGTAAAAAATGTTTGAATGCAACGTAGATAAGAGTAAGGTTATGGTTGTGAGTGAGGACACTCTCAGTGTGTGAAGTTATGTTAGATGGTGAGAGCTTGGAACAAGTGTCTGAGTTTAAATATTTAGGCAGTATGTTGAGAAGGGAATGGACGATGCAGAGTGTAGTAGGTGAAAGCAGTGAATGGCAGGAAGGTGGCTGGTAATTATATCGGTGGAAATGAAAGGACTAAGTCTTGAGGGTGCTAGGGTCTTATGAGGGTATGTTGTTACCTGTGTTATTAGATAGTTGGGAGACTATGGTCTGGAATAAGAAGATAGATATCCAAGTTCAATGTGTTCAGATGGACACCTTATAGTGGAGTGCTAGGTGTGAGAAGAATTGATAAAATGAGGAATGAAACTTATTAGAGAGTGGTGTGGTGTGAAGAAAGGGGTAAATGAGAGAATAAATGAAAGTATGTTGAGATGGTTTATCATATTTAAAGGATGAATGATAGTCGGTTGGTTAAGCGGATGTATAGTGGCGAGTGTGTTGGGAACCGACCTGGCTGAGACCGAAGAAAAAGTGGATTGAGTCAAAGGAATGTCAAGAGGAAATGTGAGTTTGGGTGAGGCGAGAAGAAAGGTGTATAATAAGAGGAATAGCGGGGATTGGTGAGGGGGTATGGTTGTGGCCCACCTGGGCCAAGGGATGAACCCTTACATTGGACGATCTACCATAGGAGGACCATCGCTGTCCTACAAAGTTTTCTTTAGGGTGGATTTTCTGATTGCGATGAGATCTCACTAATTAATGGTACCAGGGGGTGGTAAGGCTGGGCTTTCTTTTTCGACTTAGGTCTGTTCTTCTACTGCTTTTTCTTTTCTGATGCTCGTTACGCTTACTCCCATTCTTGGAAAATAGAAGGAAGATAAAGAAAGATATATATATATATATATATATATATATATATATATATATATATATATATATATATTCTATATATATATATATATATATATATATATATATATATATATATATATATATATATATATATATATATATATATATATATGGAACGCCTCACGGCGTAGGAGGTTGACCTGCCGACTCGTTCGAGTAATGCTTAGTCTAAATCTTCTGTAAGAATTGGTTTCATCTTCCCAGCGCAATTAAACCTACTGTGAACACAGGGTGGCGACAGACTTGGGATAGCCGGCCTTAAAGTTCGATTCCTGTAGTCCCCCTGTGTTACCTCTCTGAGAAGAGGATAAAGCACGTTAAAAGAAGTTTGAGAGAGAGAGAGTATATATATATATATATATATATATATATATATATATATATATATATATATATATATATATATATATAGAAAAAAATATAAAGATATATATATATATATATATATATATATATATATATCTTTCTTTTTTATCTACGTTTTTTTCCCAAGATTGGGAGTAAGGTGCGCTACAAGCATCGGAAAAGAAAAAGCAGTAGGAGAATATGACAAATGTCGAAAAGAAAGCCCAGCCTTACCTCTCCTCTGTACCATTAATTAGTGAAACCATACAGACAGAAAATCCACCCTAGAGCTTCATGGGACCAAGACGTTGGACCCTCACTATGGTAAATCGTCAATGTAAGGGGGTTCAATCCCTTTGGCCCAGGTGGGCCAACCTTGCCCCCCATACAAATCCCTCGCCATTCTCTCCATCAGTTCGTTAATTCTCGCCTCTGCCAAACTCACATTTCTCTTCCATTCGTTCACCGAATCAATCAAATTAATATTTCATATATATATATATATATATATATATATATATATATATATATATATATATATATATATATATATATATATATATATATATATATATATATATATATATATATATATATATATATATATATATATATATATATATATATATATATATATATATATATATATATATATATATATATATATATATATATATATATATATATCAGAGGTAAGGCGCAAATGAGTTACAGCTATTAATTTAGCTGAAAACGTATTTTTTTGGCGCTTGCGCTAATTTAAAAAATATGCGCTTTTGCATTTGCGCTCAAATAACTTTTTTAAGAGCGCAAAAGCGCAAATTTGCGCCTCTATCTAAAAAATATATGTTTATACTTATATCTAAATATATCATTATGCTTATATATTTATATATATATATATATATATATATATATATATATATATATATATATATATATATATATATATATATATATATATATATATATATATATAATAATAATAACAATAATAAAAATAAAATAATAATATTATTATTATTAATATAAATATTAACATCATTAGTAATAATAATAATCATAATTATTATTATATTATTATTTATATTATTATTATTATTATTATTATTATTATTATTATTATTATTATTATTATTATTATTATTATTATTATTTATTATTATTTATTATTATTGTTATTATTATTATTATTATTATTATTATTATTATTATTATTATTATTATTATTATTATTATTATTATTATTATTATTATTATTATAGCCAATTTATTAAGTTTATTGGTTACTTGTGATTAGCGATTAAACCTTTTAGTGCTTTTGTGGTTAAATTGGAATAAAACAGATATGAATAAGTGCTTAAAGGGAAAAAGAATTGCAACGGTGAAAGTCGTCGAAGTGTAACTCTATAGCAAATTGAGTGTGATGCTCCTGTACCTTCCTATGAAAAAAAGCTGCAGCCAAGCTGACTTGGAGCACCCATGGCCCCATCTTTCAAGTACTTTTCTGTCTGTCAAGAGCAAGAAGGAGTATTTTGAGGGCAATAGAGTGAAGGGAAAGATTGAATGCTCCCAATGTAAAAAAACCTTCAGCTTTTTACAAGGTACTGCTTATTTTACCTTTTCCTGATTTTGCACAAGGAGCTGGGTACTGCAATTGAAGGAGGGTCAAAGGGGTCGGAGCTGCTCAACAGACAGTGAGACACCCAGCAAAAAGCGTGTCAAACCATCATTCTTCAGTCTGTCGAAAATATTTAAACAGAAGAGAGCTCTTGAGTTGCTTATCATAGGTAAGTGTTTTATTTTAACTACAGGTTAACTATAAATGGTGGCAGCTGAATTAACAGATTAAAAACCAATGGACAGACAAAGTTAAAATTTCTTAAATTAAGAATACCAAGTTTCATTTGTCGTCAATATCATTTCTCATCAAATATTTTTGCTCTATGTCGAAAATATTTAAACAGAAGAGAGCTCTTGATTTTTATAACTAAGGTAAGTGTTTTATATTTTTAACTACAGGTTAACTATAAATGGTGTCATAATTAACAGATTAAAAACTAACAGAATACTGTTCATTCATAAATTTTAGAGCAAAAAATTGATTCATTCAACGCTAATGTCAATTATCATCAAATATTTTTGCTTCTAGATTTCTGCTTCATGACATTGGGCCAATTAACATTGTGGAGTCTGAGTTCTTTGTTGAATTCCTGTCCTACCTGAATTCTGATTTCCACCTACCTCCAGAAGAAAAGTGATGGATCTTGATGTCATGTATAATAAGGAAGGATGATTTAACCAACATTATATAAGGTCAATTATGTGGCCACAAACAGCTGGACTGGTAACAACAAACAGGAGTTTTCTAGGGATGACGTGATTCACTGGATTAATTTGAATACTTTTGAAGAGAGAGAAGTCTGTCCTGCCTCTAGAGAGTTATCTGTTTCTCTGACCAGCACAGTCCTAGCCAACACTATTACGGATATTCATCAATGACATTGGAGCATAAGGTCATAAAAATCAGTATGAAATTACAACGTAATGCTGAAAAAAATTGTAACTCCAAATAAGGAAACAACTAAAATTAAAAAATTTATCTTCAGGTTGCCTGCATTACAAAAGGTAATGATGCATTCTGTGCAGCCTCTCGGGTAGATGCTCATGCAGAAACGGGTGACGAAGAGGAAGAATAACAGGAGGCACCGATTGCAGAGAGAGTGGTTGCGCTTGAAGAGATGGAGCAAATTAGTGACACAGAGGTTCTGCAGACAAAATCTCTCCAGCTGGAAATCCACAAGAACATGATGCACCAGCCCTACCTGCACATCGCCGCTGCATTTTACACACATTAAACATCTTGGCTACTACGGATGTTTCAAATTTCCTCGCTGGTCTTCTGGTACCAAGATCCATTTAATAAGACACTTACCAGCACAGGAATTGTGGAAGGAACAAAACAGGAAAAATCCACAACTGCTGGGTGAGTAGAATTAAGAAGGAGTTGGGAACAAAGCGTAAAACACGTGTTAATTGCTGGAACTCCCTATACGATCCTATAAAAGACCTGTTTAAGAACCTTGATGGTCGCAGGACACAAATCAATAACATTTGTGCGGAGAAAAAGTTTTGGTCTTCAGTATTTAAAAAAGTGGATATGAGGTAATTGCGATACATCGAAATAGCTGGCTCCTATTGCCGTTAGGCTTGATATGTTGCAGGGAAGAGAAGAATGCATACGCGGGAGTCCTATTGTCTAATCTCTTTCTCCTCAAGGACAAGATCGGGGAAATGCAACGAGAGGTGGAAAAATTTAACTATGCCAAAAACTTAGTCAACTACTTGCTAAAGCAACCAAAGGCAAACAAAGGGAAAGAAAGAGCTTTGAGGTTTAGTATCTTTGATGATTTTGATTTGCTGCATAACAGCTCTACATCCTTACTTCAAACTCGGAGTGGTACGTAGGTTGGAATGAGGGAAGTACTAAGCTACCAAGACCAGAATACTGGAGGAAATAAAGTATAATATTGAGCGAATCGTACTTGTAAACATTAAGGCATTGAAGGTGATGGACAGAATCTGAAAGTGACCCAATTATGGTGAGTTATTTTTTATATTTTGAAACAAACTCATCTCTTGTATTATATATATATATATATATATATATATATATATATATATATATATATATATATAAACATATATATATATATATATATATATATATATATATATATATATATATATATATATATATATATATATATATATATATATATATATATATATATATATATATATATATATATATATATATATATATTTAACAAGAAATGCTTAAAGTTTATATATATATATATATATATATATATATATATATATATATATATATATATATATATATATATATATATATATATATATATATATATATATATATATATATATATATATATATATATATATATATATATATATATATATATATATATATATATATATATATAAATAAAAATATATTTATATATATATATATATATATATATATATATATATATATATATATATATATATATATATATATATATATATATATATATATATATATATATATATATATATATATATATATATATATATATATATATACAATTTTATACATTACATATATATTCCACAACACACTGACATAATGTTCAAATGAAACTTAAAAAAAGATTTGAGTTCTTGATCTATTTCTAAATATTTCAGAAAGTGAAGGGGCCCATATATCCAGCAGTCAACACCTCTTGAGGAGAAGTTGGGACAACCTTGGATAGCTGGTCTGCAGTAAATGTTCACCACAGTACCCCTCTCACTAAGAACCTGTTTCCTTATGAATACCAGGAGGTCTGAGTGGACTTGTTTATTAATATCCCATTACCCAGCTCAGCGGCTGTAAAAGGTTGTTTAACAAGGTCCTGAGATTCTAAGAGAGCAGCAGGTGCAGTCACACAACCCAGCAATTTTGAAAATTTATCTTTATGAAAGGGAATATGACCCTATTCAGAATGCAAGAGAGAGCTAGGAGGAAGATCACAGATAATTGAATAACATATTAAATTTTTCTTCATTTTTATATATATTTGCATTTTTCAATTAAAATTTAATATAATTCATCTTTAAATACTGGCGCTTTATTTTTAATTTTTTTTGCGCTCTTAAATTTGTGATTTTAAAATGGTTGAGAGTGAGGACAGTCCTCAGTGTGAAGTTATGTTAGATGATGAGCAGCTGGAGTAAGTGTTCTAAGCTTAAATATTTAGGGTATGTGTTGAATGAGAAGGAAACGGATGATGGTGGTAGTAGAAAAGCTGTGAATGGCAGGAAGGTGGCTGGCAATTAAATCGTTGGTGAATGTAAAGGGACCAAGTCTTGAGGCGCTAGAGTCTTACATGAGGGTGTTGTTACCTGTGTTATTGTATGGTAGTGAGACTCTGATGGTCTGAATAAGAAGTATAGATCTAAAGTTCAATGTTCAGAGATGGACAATCTTAGGGCATGCTGTGGGAAAAGAATTAATAAAGTGAGGAATGAACGTATTAGAGAGTGGTGTGGTGAAGAAAGGGGTAAATGAGAGAATAATGAAAGTATGTTGAGATGGTTTGGTCATGGAAAGGATGAATGAAAGTCGGTTGGTTAGCGGATGTATAGTGGTGAGTGTGTTGGGAACCGACCGCTGGGAGACCAAGAGAAAGTGGATGAGTCGGTGAACGAATGTCTGAAGGAGAGAAATGGGAGTTTGGCAGAGGAGAAAAAGTGCATGATAGGAGAGAATGCGGGGTTTGTATGGGGCATGGCCCACCTGGGCCAGGGATGAACCCCTTACATTGACGATTTACCATAGTGAGGGTCCGCCGCGGTCCTATGGATGCTCTAGGGTGGATTTTTCTGTTTGCGACGAGTTCTCACTACTAATAGGTATAAAAGGAAGGTAAGGCTGGGCTTTCATTACATGTTCTCCTACTGTTTTTCTTTTCCGATGCTTGTACAGCACCACCCCCAATCTTGGGGCAAAAGAGGAAGGTGAAGAAAGAGTTAGTTAAAAAAAAATTTGATTTGCGGACATGTGCGCTTTGTGCATGACTAAATTTTTGAAAAATTGCGCGCTTTTGCGCTTGCGGAGTTTTTCCCTTTGCGCTTGCGTTTGCGCTTTAAAGTTTAAAATTTGCGCGGCTCATCCTCTATATATATATATATATATATATATATATATATAGTATATTATATATATATATATATATATATATATATATATATATATATATATATATATATATGTTTTTTTTTTTTTTTTTTGAGTTAGTGTACAGGACCCACCACGGCTCAAAATGAAGCGGCCACACTGAAAAAATCAGCACCATGGAGGGCCCTGTCATATATATGTTTCAAAATGTCAAAGAAAGATTTGATTGGTGAATGAATATTCAGTCAGTCAAAATAAATAAAACTAAATAAAATTTTATCCTTTGCATTGTTAATAGTCTTAAGATTACATAACAAAATCAATGTTATAAAGAATATTCACTTGAGATACAAGAAAATAGAGTTAATACTAAAGTGGGAAGATTCAGATAAGATATGGGATAATCTTTAGAAGGTGTTATGGACCCTAAAGTAGGAAATAACGACAGCTAATAGGGTCCAGATGGGAACAATCAATGAAGATATGATGAACAGATTGCGGGGTGTGTATATATTAGATAAGAGTATATATATATATATATATATATATATATATATATATATATATATATATATATATATATATATATATATATATATATATATATATATATATATAAATTATATTAATATATAAATATTTATTTATATATATTTATATATATATATTATATATATATATATATATATATATATATATATATATATATATATATATATATATATATATATATATATATATATATATATATATATATATATATATATATATATATGTATATATATATATAAAGAAAGAAAGAAGATATATATATATATATATATATATATATATATATATATATATATATATATATATATATATATATATATATATATATATATATATATATATATATATATATATATATATATATAAAGGAGAGTTGAACACTGGGTTTGAGATTCAATCCCGACTGTGAGGTTCCACTCTCCAATAGAATCGATGATGGAAGAAGTTTCAATTGAAGAATTTAGAAATGAGAATATGGCAAATGATATGTACCATACCTGACGAAGTAGTAAGGAAGTTTCTTTTCTGACTGACGTTTTCCAAGAGAATAAGAACCAACCTCAACTATTTTTCCGGATAAGTAGAGCTATAAACTTTCTCTACGCGGAGGAAGATAGTCTCTGGACTCTGTGGGCCTGCTCGCTTGATGACGTTTCTGGGGAGGATTGTGAATTTAATTTTAAGGAAATTTTTTTAATTCAGGCTCTTTCTCGGTGTAATACTCATATAATAAGAATAATAATAATTAAGAACAAAGAAATAAAAGGATGTTGATAATCTTTACACTTTTATGGTTTTATTATGATTTAGAAAATATACAAAAGGGAATGTTTTGGGAGGATGGATTACCAATAGATGATAATCCAATACTACGACTTAATAGATACAAGTACGTAGTTTGATTTGGGAATTTCAGGAATTGGATAATCACCACACAGTGATATAAATAATTATTTACAAGATTTGGTTATTACCGAAGTAATAATCAAAGATTTTTATTAACAGGTGTAAGTCAAAATAATGAGGATATTAACATGGATTACAATCCAATGTTAATATAATTGTATGGGTACGACGGCTAAATCAAAGCTTTAGAAACAGATTACGAGAGGAGAACAAATTTAGTTTTCTCAGATATTATTCATGCAACCGTTTTAATTGAATTCTAATTCTGACTCATTGATAGGTCTATACTTAGCTTTAATTTGGGATATAAGTGTGCAAAATTATTCAAAGACTTCTTTTAGTGGGTATGAACTGGAATGAAGCCCCAACTTTGAATTAGGCCCTAAGGTATGGACTAGAGTTTGTAGCCCATACTATGAATTTGCTTCTTAAGGTTTGAGCTGGTATGAAGCCCCATCTATGAACTTAAATTTTAGCTCCAGGCTTGAAACCTGATAAATATAAATAGATTATCTCTTGAAAGTAATTTCGTATGTAGCTTGTAACCCAAGCTATGAATACACTTGTTGTTTTAGTCCCAAGCTATGAACCCTGATAAAAATAAATACATTATCATTTTATCTAAATTTCAGAATTCAAAAATTTATTATTTATCAAGCTAATATTTATTTAACATACCCTATTATTTCCAATAGGGGCAGGTCTTTGATTTCACAGTGGATGCTGGTATGTATATTATCCTGTATGGCAACAGTCTGAAAAATATATTTTACTATACTTTTCTCCTATCTCCTCACAAGCTCATCCTATGCTTATTGTATTATATCAACATTAATTAATCTTTATGTTTATGTACTGACCTGGAGGTGATAAATATCCAGAATTATCTCCAAGATCAGTGAAGTGTTCATCTTTAGTTGTACTCAACAACTATTATAGCCTTATTAGGCCTGATATAAAACATGGATGTTTTATGTTCTTCCATATAAATATTTACAATATAAATTTACAATAGGCATCAGTAATTATAACTAGGAGAAAAAGACTTGATTAATGATATTTATAAATAACACAAGGTTTTGAGATAGATGAAAAAATAAATATGAAAACGCCTCCACCGTCTTAAATTACACACACAGGCTAATTATAACCAGCCTGTATGTATAAATGTCAGCCAAGATACTGATACTTTACAACACACCTGTACCTGTCAAGATACCGGTACCATAAAACAACATTTCTATGCATGAATATCATCTCCCTTATATCCCTCCCCACCAAATCTAAGCCTCCACCCTAATTTTCCTAATGAAACGACAAGGACCAAGAGGCAAAGATAATAGAATAGTGGAGTAGAGAAGGAAATATCTGGTCTCTCTTTACAATTTAAATGAATACAAAATAGGGACATTTTCCAAAAAAAAAGGTTTTTCTTTTTTCTTCGGACAATGATGAAAGTCTATTAGAATCATTAACTCCTTAACCTATTGCAAATAGGTTAAGTGTTTTTGTTGATTTGTCACATTTGTTCTATAAATGGGTCCCATCCTTGGAATAGGCAGTTCAAATGGAAAGAGTATAATAGATAGCATACTCATACCTGGAAGGATTTTTATAATTCTTCAGAGTAATTATCCGGATCTTCTTCAGCATTGTGTTCATTGGAAAATTACAAATATTTAAAGAATTTTCTTTAAACAAGAAATATACGATGGAGGGTGGCTTTGTGCTCTCCTTTTTCAATACACCTGCTCCTCCGACTATATTTTTTATACTGTGTTCTGAAAATAAACAATTCAGAGGAGGTGATAGCCATTAACAGGGGCATGTCGAAGATGTTTGGACACAAGGTAAAGGAGAAAGTTACCAACCAAACTCAAGCTGAAAAATACAATATATCCATTAGTAAATGAGCTTTTGCAGAATTTTCAATTTTACATGGTTATGCATGAATGAATATTGCCCTATATTGATTAAAAATTTATATAATAATAATAATTTGTTGAAAGTTAAATATCTTCCTCATATATTTTTTCATGTAATTAAAGGTCTATAATAATTATAATTAGAGATCATTACACCAATCTTAATCATGCACCAAAATTTCTAATCAATATAAAGGTTTTTTTTTTTTTTATGTAAAATATATGTACTATATAAGCATTATATTTTTATTGGTATTTAGGAAAACACACTTATTAAAACTTAGTGTGAGTCAGAGACAGGGTTTCTTTTTAACCCATTATTGTTGGACTAACCATCAATTTTAAATGGAAACTGTGGAAAAATCTCTTGAGATATTACTCAAGGTCATTTGGAAGGCAAACCAGCATATACTCTATGAACAAGGATTGTAATAAATGTTAATCATTTTGATAACATTAAAGATTCTATAATGAATCTTAGTTCTGTCTAATCTAGACATAGTTTTGTTTTACTCATTAAACCTATTTACGTGTTCCTGAATACAATGAAGTTGGAGACTACGATCTTCCAGATCCTTTCTTCGTCAATCCATCATGGAAGTTCCTCTCTCCAGATCCAGGAAAACCTGAAAAGATAATTGAAAGCTCCTCCACCTTCACAACTTGTCATGGCACATGGCAAGGTATTTCAGCAGAGAAAACAAGCATATATATTTACATAGTTATATATGTATATATATATATGTATTATTAATTATATATATATATATATATATATATATATATATATATATATATATATATATATATATATATATATATATATATATATATATATATATATATATATATATATATATATATATATATATATATATATATATATATATATATATATTATGAATATTATTATTGAATTTTAATATTATAAAAAAAATCGGATGGAGTTGATTTTAAGAACTGCGGATGCGGATGTTTACTATATATATGTATATATATATATATATATATATATATATATATATATATATATATATATATATATATATATATATATATATATAGTATATATATATATATATATCGTAGTTTTAGCTACAATCTATTAATATATAATTCGTTACCAGGGTGTGGAACGGGGACCCAACTCAATGGACCTCACCAACTCTTTCCATAAACTCTCCCACCTTACACTGAGAGATTTACATGGTTATATACTTTGCACTAGTATTAAAATTCAAAGCCATGGGCGTTGCTGTTCTTGCTGTGCTTGAGAAACATCAGTTTTTCTGCTGAGAGTCTGTTTCTTTTCACTAATATATTAGCCCAGCATTCCTAAATACTCTCACTTGGAACACTAGTTGGAGGACAGGCTAGGTATTTCCTTGCACTTAAGCGTGGGTAAACATTTTGCAATTTGCTTAATTAACACTCCAACAACTGGATAGGATAGTCATTTGATTTGTATCTAATGTTTTTCTTTGGTGATAGTTTTCAATCATTTGCACTGCATCTTTGATAATGTGTGTTTCTTCATCACTACTGGACTGTAGAAATTCTTCCAGTGAATCTGTTATTGATTTACTTGTAGAAGATGTTGGTTCTGTATATTTCATTTTTTTCCCTTTTAATGGATGGTATTAATTACTAGACTGTTCGGATTGAAGTTTTTCCTTGCAAGTTTACTTTAAGCGTGGGCAAACATTTTGATTAACTTTCCACCAACTGATTGGACTACCATTTTTAATCCTAATCGCTTTGGTTTT
Source organism: Trachelipus rathkii (assembly GCA_015478945.1). Classification (NCBI taxonomy): domain Eukaryota; kingdom Metazoa; phylum Arthropoda; class Malacostraca; order Isopoda; family Trachelipodidae; genus Trachelipus; species Trachelipus rathkii. The sequence goes on from JABUQX010057468.1 coordinate 13,725, forward strand.
TCTTTTTTCAATAATTTGAATTACATCTTTTGGTAATGCGTGGTTTCTTCATCGCAACTTGGACTGTAGAAATCCTTCCAGTGAATCTGTTATTGATTTACTTGTAGAAGGAGTTGGTCTGTAGATTTTTTGTTTTTTTTTCCTTTTAATGTGGTCAATTAATAGACTGTTCGGATTGAAGTTTTTCAACTGCAACACAAAGTAACGATTTAACTTGTTCTTAATATCAAGTACCAAAAAACTTGCAGAATGCAACAGGAATCTAAGTAAGTTTCGCAATAGTATGAAATTGGGTCATTAATTTCCACAGAACCAAAGCGTTTTTTCTAACTTCTAGTTTACATCTTTCATTCTTTCTTAAAACTGTATTACCATTTTCACTCTGCATGTGTGGAGCAGCCTTTAGCGTTGAGATTAATGGTATTACATAAGAGACAGAAGCTATAGCGCTGATTTTTTGTTAGTTTCTTCCAATGGTTTCAATAGCTAAATGCAGTGTGATATGATGTCATTTTCAAATTAATAAGATTGTTAATTTGGAATACGAAACAAAGCAAGAAGTTTTTTGAGCAATACTTTTCCATCATATGATGTGTACTATTCAGCGAGTTGGAATGTCTGTTAACATTAAGATATGGAATATCAAGTCGTTTTTGAAACTGCCTTAAACCTATTTACATTTCATTTTCTTTTTCAGATTCATCTCAAGTATTTTTATATAAAATCTTTATCAAATTCGACAATAAATATCCATGCAACATCCGCAGGGCAAAGCGCGGATGCGGATGCGGATCTTTAATAATGTGCGGATGCTCCGCGGATGCGGATGCGATGGTGGATGTTACTCGTATCACTAATATATATATATATATATATATATATATATATATATATATATATATATATATATATATATATATATATATATATATATATATATATATATATATATATATATATATATATATATATATCAGGTCTCATCACAGGGTTTTCAGAATATTTTACTGTAAATTTAATAGGAGGGGGATATCATTTTTCATATATACTGAGAGGAAAGTTCATTTATACTCATACATGCATACTTTTAGATTTCATAAAGAAATAAATAATATAATTAATTGTTCATTCTTTAGTGTCAGGTTTAATTGGTTATAACCAACTTATAAGTTATGATTTAAAAAATGAAATCTTTGTCAATTGACTAAATATGTATTTTTCAGTAAAGGAACAACAATAATAGAACGTCCATTAAAATCGAAATCACAATGATTTTCCAGAAGATAAAGTGAAAGCTAAAATTCCAATTCATTTGGCTCGGCTTATATACTTTATTTTTGTTTTTAATGGATTTTTCTATTTTTACTTTATAAAGCAAGTTTAACAAGATTTATCCTTTTCCAATTGCAAAAATCACAAGTTAAAGGAAACTTAATCGTCTGCATCTCCTAGTATATTCTAAAGGCGTAGACATAATATTAGGCAATTCAACTACTGGCCCTCTGCTTCCTGTATAGGGGCCTGGACATATTTGCATCTCTTCCAATAACTCGTTATCTATATGTACTAGAGTTAAGTCACTATTATTATCTAAGTAAATATTATCTGGATCGCCAAATACCTCCCCCACTATTTGAAAAGGGGGAACCATGTCCTCCAACAAATGCGAAGAGGACAGCTCAACAGCAGGAAGTATTGAAGGGACAGTAGATTTTGGAGGACTAAACCCATAAAATTCGGTCTTTTGAGAACTAGTCGAGCTATCAAAATCCACAACATTTGACCAGTCTGTCGGAAGAACATCCATATGATTGGCTTTCGACCCATCTACAGGATCAGCGGAAGACATTGACCCGGAAAGACTAGGTCTATCCATAAAGAAGGAAGGTGAATTATAGGTATTCTCTTCATCCACTGTATTCACAGGGTTTGCTAATATTGAAGGATAGTGAAACTGGGAAGGATAATTATGATCATACATGTCATGGTAATCTAAAGATGGTGTAAATATACCATCACTATATACGTCTATAGAATCCTCGACACTGGTTATGGGTGGACCAGCACCACTTACTAAAACCTCTTCCGACAGCCAGGGGTATATTGACTCTAAATTAGTGGGAGATTTTACCGAAGAAATAGGAATTGCACTAGGGGTTAATGAAAATTTAACTTTGGGAATTGAGGTGTGCAAAGAACTGGGAGACAAGGAAGGGACTACGTCCATAGAGGGACTAACCATTTCCCCTTGGTCCATTTGTTTGTGGCTGATTTTTGAAGTTAAGTCAGGTAAATGGGCATATTCATCCACCGATATAGGGTTCAAGTTTAAGAAGCCTTCAAAATCAGCTTCCAACTATTCAAAGGGATCACAACTAAAATTGAGCAAGGAACGTTCAGAAGTACATTCGGATGAGATCTCTGTTTGATCATCATCCTTTGAATCGAGATTAGACTCATCAGGGGGATCATCCTCATCTTCAATAATTTCCTCATCTTCAGAGAAAAATGCTGAACTAATTTCTTTATTTCTAGTAAGATATTTTCATAAATAGTGAGGAATATCAATCCATTCCCGCAAGTAAGAAAAATGGACCTTCTGCATCCTACTAGGGGGATTATTATATCTTTGTATTACATATGTTACTCTGTTGGGGTTGACTTCTACAACCGTAAAAGAACCCTCTCATTTGCAATGAAATTTAAGAGCAGCGCTAGGCCCAGTTCTTATAACTTTCATAGCTACTTTGTCCAACTTTAAATGGTTTGAAGTTCACACTACCTTCTTTCCAGTATTGTGGGAAAGTATGCACTGGTGAATGAGATCTCTGTAGTAGAAAGTCAGAGGGGGACATCTCTAAGGCACTGTGATATGTATTATTATATATTAATATCGAAGATGCCAATTCTTCATCCCAAGTTGCGGGCGTTCTAAAACTAAACACTTCAGTATTTGGATTAAACTCCGATTAAACCTTTCGGAGATACCATTACTCGCAGGATGAAGAGGGGAAATTCTGCCATGTTTGATATTATGTTTTTGTATCACTTGTTGAAATATCTGGGAGGTGAATTCAGTTGTTATCTGTTAATATACGATTCAGAACTTTTGGGATAAATGGGAGTATATGATGTTCCAATTTCCGGGAGACTGTCAAACTAGACTTATCCGCAATTGGGACTACAGCCACCCATTTGGAATAATGGTCAATTAGGACCATACAGTACTTATTACCCTTAAAAGTTTTTGGAAACTGAAGCAGGTCCATAGCACATAAATCAAAAGGACAGTTGGCCAGGATTTTCAACATGGGTGGTGTAATATTTGAGGAAAAACTTTTCTGCATCTGACATACAGGGCAACAACGCATAATATCAGAAACTACCTCATTTACTCTAGGATGCCAGAAATGTTTATAAACCAGCTGAAGTAATTTATTCCGACCAATGAGAGCACAAGATACATGAAGCCCAAGAACTATATGCATCAGCAGATCGAGGGAAACCATATATAACAATTTTCCGGACTTAGTTTGAAAATACAATAAATCATTTTCAAAAACAATTTGGGCCTGATGTACTTTATACAGTTTAGGGACCTGATGCCAGTCAATTGTTCCATCATGTCTCTTAAAATCTTTTAACAACAATTGGAGTGTTCAATCATGATTCTGATCATATAAAACATCTGTGTCATTAATATTGGTGTTTGTAATAGAAATGTTCTTAACAGGTATAACATGAGCTTTCAAAGGCGATCTATCAATAGTTGATATGCTATCAGCAACAACAGTTAATTGTTTACCCTGAAGATGTATTAGTTGTTTTCGAGACATATCAGGTAAAAGATGATTATCCCGAAGTACACAGGTACCAAGTATTAAAGGGTTGTCTTCCATATATTGTTGGGGAACTATAAAAAAAAAACCGAAGACTGGGTAACAAACCCCGTTTGGAACCTCAATGTCAAGTCAACATAATGGGTAATAGGAATTCTTTCCATATTTCCAAATCCATTGATGGCTTTAATGCCTACTTTTTCGGATGTTAACTATTTTTTCCTCACCCAAAAAGGGGACAATTTCCGAGCTTATTAAATTTACCCCTACACTACTGTCAACCAAACAGTCATAAATGGGAGTATCAAAGTTATCCAGGATGACACAGACAGTTAAAGGTTTTATATCGGCCTGGCACAGGTTTATATTGACGACCATCTCTTCATGGACACATCCATAAGGAAAGGAAAATTCAGAGTGGTCACCATTAACACCATTCATTAAATCATTTTCGGGGGAGGGTATTGCTACATTCTCCAAAGAGTCGTGTACAGAGTCCTTATCCACAGATTGACTCAATTCTGTGGGGACTTCGTTTAACGAGTGGTTTTGTCGAGATTCATCAATCCCCTTGCACCGACCTTCATGATGTGACCTATTACAATTTTCACATGGGTCAAGGTAACGCCGTTGGGGAAGTGACTGTTCAACTTTCTTAGAATAAGGAGACTGTTTTTTTTGTCGGATTAGAAAAGTACGATCCGAAATACACTTCCTTCATGGCTCCTTGAATATATTCTGGGGGTGGTCTATCGGAATGAGATTCTTTATTAGAACCACTGGGTCTTGGAGGAGTCTTTTGGGGACATCTCATCCCAGCATGAGGACCATTACAAAACGGACAAACTACCTTTTGGTTAGTCGGGGGAGATGATGGAGTTGAGTTACGAGATCTACATTCGTCCCTTGTGTGACCTTTCTTTTTGCAGAAACTACAAAAACCCAAATACTTGTAACAATCCTGCATCTGATGGCCTCGCTTGTCACAATAATTACACAATAAATTCTTTGGATCTCCAGGACCATCTCGGGCAGTATTCATAACCCGACGATCATTAAAGAACCGCAGAATCGGTGTTCTTACGAGGGAAAGTACGAACAGAGTCGCGAAAATAACAACTACCATTTGTTCTTTCTAAGAGATTTTTGTTGGAAGATTTAGAGGCACAATAATTATTTTTTATTTTTCAAAGAACTATTCTCTACTTTGCTCCTCAAAACATCAGACCAACCGGGAAGGGCGGTATTTATTTGGATTATGGAATCAAAGGATTCTTCGAAGTCAAATTTTTTTTTTCGGTTTTCAGGATGAATTGAAATTATCATTATTACTAGGGGTAGATTGGGAAATGGAATTGGGAAAAGCAAGATTGTCACTTTTCAGTGAATCAGCAAGACTCACTATGCTTTCCCACGAAGCTCTTACATAACCATTCAGTTCTTGCATTTTGATATATTGCCGAACTACAGCTTCTATATAGGGAGGTAAGCTGCACAAAAAAGCAATTCGCAGAGAGTCGTGCTCGCGCATGTCCAGTCCGTGGTAAGCACGTCTGGCCAGCCGTTCTAGTCTAAGAGCAAACATTTTGATCCTCTCATTAAGGAATCGTCAAGCAGAGTGATACTCAAGCTTTTTCTTTTCCTCATCTTTATACCAACTCACCAAAGTATCTCTGACGGAGAAGTATTCTAGATCATCCTTGGTCACGACCTGATATATTTGTAGGAATTTACCTTCTAGCTGTCTACCTAGAAGGCGAAACCACTGATGATGAGCGTTGGGATAGTGCAGACTACAGTAGGCCTCAAAATCCGCTAGATAAACTAGAATTTGAATTTTCCTGGGTCTACAACTTTGAGTTTCTGAGAATTTTTTAATAGTTGGGTTAGAAGTACAATAGCTTCTTCCAACTTATTTACCCGTTGCATAATCTGGTGATCTGTCAAGCTAACAGATTCTTGAGGGTAAGAGGGACATTCGGGAATTCTTTGAGATTGAGGGTCATAATAGGAGTTAATTTGAGGGTTTAATTGAGAATTAAATTTAGAATTAATTTGGGGGTATAATAGAGTTAATTTGAGGGTTTAATTGAGAATTAAATTTAGAATTAATTTGAGGGTTAAACTGAGAATTAAATGGAGGGTTAACAGAATAACTAGAGAATGATTTTCTAAGGAAGGGTTGTTATGAATCATTTCTAGAATAGTTATCATAATTTCAGGGATGTTTCTCTGGAGGGTTGCAATAATTTGTCATATTTCTCAGAGAACTCAATATTTACTCTATCTGGATAAGATAAAGGTGATATATATTCTCTATTTATACTCAGAGTGGTGTAGAGGTCCACCAAAAGTTAAAGGTTGGGGATGGAGAGGTCTCTCAAATTGATAAATATGAAATCTATTTGAAAGATAAAAATTTTGTGGATAATTATCTTCAATCAGGGAATTGAAAGATCTTTGTTAAGATTTAAAATTGTAATTTTCATTAAGGTCTGTAGAAAACGGGAAATAATTTAGGAAATTCATTTCTTTGTTTTCCGTGATTTTGATTTTTCAAACGTTTGAGTTGTTCCATGTTTACCGATTTTATATCTCATTCAATCAACTCATTCTCACTTCTCATTTTTTCTCTCAAATTTTTCCAACAAGGTAGTTATTTCTGACATAGTAAAAGGTGTGTCAGCTTTGTTACTACCTATCTGGTTTTCCACGCTTGTACCTAACTCCCTATCACTATTAAGATTCTCACATAGGTCTATTTGCCTACGTGGATCTAAAGCTATAGCTTCAGAGAGCCCAGTTGATAAATTTTCGTGGTCAATGGGAGGTACATTTTCGTCAAAGTTTTTAGTTTTAGTCTCTGACATTTTTTTATTTTTTTAAATTTATTGTTTCTATAAGAATAATATACACTGGGGAAAAGCTAATTCTCTCGAATCTGTTCTATTTAGTACTAAGAATAAAGAAAACAATTAAAGAGAAGGATAGACAATTCAAATTTTTTTGACTACTGTGAGCTAGCAAACATGAACCCTGGCATGCCAAACAGGAATTGCCACAGAGTCCTGTTCGCCACTTAATTTATTTATGTTAAGGAGAATAGAACACTGGGTTTGAGATTCAATCCCGACTGTGAGGTTCCACTCTCCAATAGAATCGATGATGGAAGATGTTTCAATTGAAGAATTTAGAAATGAAAATATGGCAAATGATATGTACCATACCTGACGAAGTAGTAAGGAAGTTTCTTTTCTGACTGACGTTTTCCAAGAGAATAAGACCCAACCTCAACTATTTTTCCGGATAAGTAGAGCTATAAACTTTCTCTACACGGAGGGAGATAGTCTCTGGACTCTGTGGGCCTGCTCGCTTGATGACGTTTCTGGGGAGGATTGTGAAATTTAATTTCTAAGGAATATTATTTTTAATTCAGGCTCTTTCATATAATAAGAATAATAATTAATAAACAAAGAAATAAAAGGATGTTGATAATCTTTACACTTTTATGATTTTATTATTTAGAAAATGTACAAAAGGGAATGTTTTGGGAGGATGGATTACCAATAGATGATAATCCAATGCTACGACTTAATAGATACAAGTACATAGTTTGATTTGGGAATTTCAGGAATGGGATAATCACCACATGGTGATATAAATAATTATGTACAAGATATGGTTATTATTAACAGGTGTAAGTCAAAATAAAGAGGATATTAACATGGATTACAATCCAATGTTAATATAATTGTATGGGTATGACAGCTAAATCAAAGCTTTAGAAACAGATTACGAGAGGAGAACAAATTTAGTTTTCTCAGATATTATTCATGCAACCGTTTTAACTGAATTCTAATTCTGACTCATTTATAGGTCTATACTTAGCTTTAATTTGGGATATAAGTGTGCAAAATTATTCAAAGACTTCTTTTAGTTGGGTATGAACTGCTATGAAGCCCCAACTTTGAATTAGGCCCTAAGGTATGGACTAGAGTTTGTAGCCCATACTATGAATTTGCTTCTTAAGGTTTGAGCTGGTATGAAGCCCCATCTATGAACTTAAATTTTAGCCCCAGGCTTGAAAGTAACTTGGTGTTTAATCCCAAGCCATGAAAGTAATTTCATATGTAGCTTGTAACCCAAGCTATGAATACACTTGTTGTTTTAGTCCCAAGCTATGAACCCTGATAAAAATAAATACATTATCATTTTATCTAAATTTCAGAATTCAAAAATTTATTATTTATCAAGCTAATATTTATTTAACATACCCTATTATTTCCAATAGGGGCAGGTCTTTTATTTCACATTGGATGCAGGTATGTATATTATCCTGTATGGCAACAGTCTGAAAAATATATTTTACTATACTTTTCTCCTATCTCCTCACAAGCTCATCCTATGCTTATTGTATTATATCAACATTAATTAATCTTTATTTTTATGTACTGACCTGGAGGTGATAAATATCCAGAGTTATCTCCAAGATCAGTGAAGTGTTCGTCTTTAGCTGTACTCAACAACTATTATAGCCTTATTAGGCTTGATATAAAACATGGATGTTTTATGTTCTTCCATATAAATATTTACAATATAAATTTACAATATAAATTTACAATAGGCATCAGTAATTATAACTGGGAGAAAAAGACTTGATTAATGATATTTATAAATAACAAGGTTTTGAGATAGGTGAAAAAATAAATATGAAAACGCATCCATCGTCTTAAATTACACACACAAGCTAATTATAACCAGCCTGTATGTATAAATGTCAGCCAAGATACTGATACTTTGCAACATACCTGTACCTGTCAAGATACCTATACCATAAAACAACATTTCTATGCATGAATATCATCTCCTTATATATATATATATATATATATATATATTATGTATATGTATGTATATATATATATATATATATATATATATATATATATATATATATATATATATATATATATATATATATATATATATATATATATATATATATATATATTATGTGTTCAACATATAATTACATATTATTATGTACATCACTGTACATGTTTGATCATGTTACCATTTTAGGTGTTGCAGCATAGAACAAAGTAGAAAATGAAGAATGTAATGAACGATTTCAATATTCCAGTTTCAAAATTGGTCAGCACCGTGACGGACAACTGGTCAAACTTTGTGAAGGCCTACAAAGAGTTTGGTGTAAAAGCACTGAAATTTTGAAGAGACTGACCCACATGAGGCTAATGACGATTCCGAGGAAGAAGTTTAAGATAGTGCCTTCATAATTTAAGAATGTGAATTTAAGGATAATCAGGACTTACAGTACAGCCTCTCTAAACATATTAAATGTGCCTCACATACTCTAGGTTTAGTTGCAACACCTGATGCTAAGAAAGCTCTAACAATTCCTTCTATTGCTTCAATAAATCACACTACAATGGAAAAGTGTACTGCCCTTTGGAATAAAAATTGTCTACCAAAATCTACCGAAGTAATCAACAAGGTCCTTGACTTCCAGCTTCTTTTGCTATGTCCTACTCGGTGGAACTCATTGTAGTATGACTCGGTAGTGCTAGTGAAACAGAAAGGTAAACTTCACCAATTGATGACTGAACTAGAATTACCACCCTTCAAATCAACTGAAGTAGAATTTATAACTGAATATGTTGATGTATTGGCACTGCTTTCAATCGCCATTGATCGTCTTCAGGGTGAGAATGGTATTTATTTTGGTGAATTACTTCCAAATCTACTTCTTGTAGAAAACAAATTGGCAAATCTAAGTGTGAAGGCAGTAAAGTATTGTGGCCCCCTTATCATAGTTGTCTTTCAAGGTTTTCAAAAAAGATTTGAAACTTTCCTCAATTTGGAAAATGAACAAGTAGTGCACGAGGCTATAATTGCAAGCGCTACTCACTCATATTTCAAATTGAGGTGGGTCACAATCAATACAATATGAAACCATGAAGAAAAAGAAGAGCTCGTGAAGAAGATATTCCTCAGCGCTGCAAAAAATTTGTCAACCTCCCTAGACTCTTCAGTGAGCGAAACTGTCTCTAGCAGGGAAGAGGACTTGTAGTGGAGACCAAGTAACAAGGAAATGAATAGTTAAGGTTACTTGACCTCCAGAATAATAAATTAAGAAATATTACGAAATATTAAGAAATGAGAAAATGAAAAAGAAATAGTATCTACCTAATATAGATATCATGAAGGCCTCTTTGCATTTGCACAAAGTCTGAGATCCTGTAGAGAGTATTCCAAACTTTATTTAACTGCCGGGTAGAATAAAAAGGGGACCACAGGCTTGTTCTGCAACCTGTGTGTAATGTGGAATGTGAAGATCACTTGTAGAAGAATGTGTGATACAGGAATAGGAGAATAAAAGAAAAGTAAAAGGATAGGTTTATTTATACATTTATACAAACAAAAGTAGAAGAGTATTATGGTTATATTTACATTTATCCAGTTTATATTTAACTAAGGGGATAGCTTTAGGATATTGATTAAAAGGGCAGATAACAGACACCAGTACTATTTGGTGTGTGATTATCAATTAAGTAATTTCTTTAACTGTTAACTGATTATCTATCTGTGAGGGTGTTCCGGATATATAAAATAAGTATATACCGAGAACAACCACGAAAGAGATAGATGAACTTTAATTATATTATGATAGTTCTATAAATATATAGTGGTAAACCCACAGATGGGTGACTTTGTTGATTTAATAGTCACGAGTTGGTTTATTAAAAATTAAGTATTGGTTTGACTTATCTTTAATAATGCCTTATCTATAAAGAAGACCTTTATAGATATGGACAACAATAATTCCTAAGTTTTAACTTCTGTGTTAAGATAAAGAATTAACCAAGATATAAAGACGACATCAAAACAAGAATTGGCCTAAGAACAAAACCTTTCTTTGTTCCAATTATGGACGACCTAAAATTAAGACCAGGAGAATTGGACCCAAGAACAAGAAGTATGAATCCCTAGAATAAAACTTCAGGATCCCCAGAATAAGACCTTATCAAAATAGGCAAAATTAGATTTATGAATTTTTTTATCTTTACATAATTTAATCTATTAATTGACATTCTATTAATTTTTACTTATAGATTTAAATAAAAGCCTTACCCTAGCGATAAGAACGTCAATTAGGGACCTTTCTATGAATACTGAGGCTGATGTTGGGTAAGGAGACCACAGATTTAAATGAATACTGGAGTGCTGTAATTGTAGAGAGAATATGGTAAGTACACATAATTTCTCATATTTTGATTTAATTTATAGGAATTTAAGTATAGTTTAATTATATATATATATATATATATATATATATATATATATATATATATATATATATATATATATATATATATATATATATATATATATTACTAACCTGTCAGGATTTTTATTCCAAATTCCAGGTAATATTGTGTTCAATTCAGTTTAAGAAACTCAAATTATTAAATCTTTAATATACCCATAAGATTATTGTTATAATCCTTGTTCCGGGTTAAACTTTCTAATATACTGATAAGATTAATGGTGTAATCGGTGTTCTTAAATATGATGGAAACATATAAAATTTATACTAATGTATTCAACTGGAATATTTGAAACAATGTTAGTTCATTCATAATAAACTTAAAGAAAAATAATGAACATGAAAAAAAATATTTACTTTGGATGCAGTTAATCATTAATAACAATGTACTTTCTTATTCCTGTTTAAGGAATAAGTTTCCATTACAGTATCTGTAAACCACACTATATTCTAACTTAACTCTAAAATACTAAATAATAAATATGTCTCCACAATCACCCCTACATTCTCCCCCACTAAGCCTAAAACCTAACCTTACTTTCGAAGTCATCAACGAATGACAGAGCTTAAATTTAGTACTCCGAGGTAGATATAGAGGATGATTTAGAATATTTGGAGACAGGTGATAACTTCATTAAATACTACAAAGAATATATTTTATTTATAGACAGTTTTACAGATGTAGGAATCATTATTTTATTTAGGTGGATTCGGAAAAGGTGACCAAGAAGTCATATGATTATATGCCACAATTTCCTCCTTAATCATTTTTTCCCATTGTAGATGAAACAGTCTCTGTTGTTCCACCGAGCATTCCCCCCAACGTAAATTATTTAAGGTCCTTCGTATGCTCAACCTCAAGTTATTCAATTTGTCAGGGTCAAGAACAGAATCGGCATACGCATTTACAGAAGCAGGATTAAGAGAAGGGGAATACTAAGAAACTGAGGATTTTTGATAGTCAGAAATAGCATATGAATAGTAAGTTTTTGAAGTATTTGGGTCATATGACTGAGAACCAGAGTACTGTGATGTCTGATTGACAGAGTAGTTGATAGTAGGATAGTTATAAGAAGATTGTGACGCAACTGGGGCAACTGAAGCATAAGGATCATATTGATTTTGTCCAGTTAGTGTCTCTTGGGTAGGGTAGTCAGTCTGACCATAACCAGTAGTTTGCGTCAAAGGATTTTGCGTCATTTGGTAGTTACTAGGGTATGAATACGATGTGGAAGGTTGGGAATACTCATTATATTTCATCAGTGGTATTAGTCAGTGGTGATGGTAGCAAAGGTTGCGACTTTCTGGTATTGGTAGTCCTAGTGGTTATCAGAGTATGTGTATAAGGGGTCCTCCTGGGCAATGTTTTTGTAAGACCAAATGTGGAATGGTATTTATCCATAAGGGTTAATAAAAACTGGCGAGTCGGATGTAATCCGTCATATATCAAAGGTAAACCCATGGTCATAGTTTCTCTATTATAATACTGACTATGAGGAGTTTTCTTGTTCTCATTTGAAACTGTAACCCCATGATAAAAATCTGGAATTGAATTGCCATCAATTAATTTTTTATTTGGCCAGTTGTGTACGGGACTCTTTAGTGCTTTAAATTTATCATACATTATATATAAAGTGTTCCGCATTTTTTTTGGTGAAATGGTTTGATCATCAAAATACTTTTCATATTTTATCCCCCAGTCCCGTGTGATAGTCTTTTATTGAAAGTGTATAGGTCTTGCATGGGGGTATTACAAGATAAACCATTAACTTTTGGATTTATTTTTGTAGCCCCTTCAGTATTTTTGGTCATGATATCTACAATAGTCATCAACTCGGTACCACCACCTTCTACAGGCTCCATGATGTGAGTACTAATTTGGTCATGGTTAGTTAGGGATTTCTTTTCCCACTCCATGGTCATAAGAGACCATATTATAATGAGGTTAGTATCTTTTGAAATCAGATTTTCTATTCTTTGTTGACAGGCGGAAAAATGACGGCCTGAGCAGAAATCAGATTTAACATTTAAATGATATTTTTTCTTTAGGTAGGATTTGTCATTCCAAAAAACCAACACCTCAGAAGAACATGTGATTAACAAGTTAGTCATTATAAATATTAGGTAATAGGATAGGACAGGATATGTATATATAGTAAGAAAGCAGCGAATATTGTTTCCTATAGAGACAATAAAATTTATTAGTTTTTGTTAATAAATGGATTTATTAACATTATTTTTTGTCAAAGTAATAAATTTTAAAAATAATTTTATAATTAGAATTATAAATAGTAATATTATGTATAGCATTACCAGTTTATTGATAATTTTTTTAATACATAATTATTATTAACTTAAAATTAAGAAATGTCATGGTCCATGTTAAACTTTTATATTAGACCATTTATTAATATATTTGGTTTAACCTTAAGACTGTTATTGCGATCCCCATAAAAGTTTATTGTGACTTGTAGGGAATTTATTTTGTTTTTATTAAGAGTATCTTGACATCTTGGTATGACTATATGAATCATGTATACCCTGCATCCATGATGTATAACATAGGATAACAGCATTTGCATTAATGAAACCATTTCACGAATATTACATGAATGAAAATTTCAAATATTTCCTAAATTTTTGTACATTACCACCGGATGTCTTCTACTGTTCAGAGATCTTCAGATGATTGCTGCATTGGCCTCTAAAGACATAACCTGTAATATGAGACTAACATCCTCCTACTCCCTTGCAACATCGTCATTAGTTACGACAAAAAGTCAAGGTTTCGGAGGAAAATATATGTATGTATATATAAGATGCAAATAATGCAGGAATAGACATACAATATATTTTCTCCATATACATATACCGTAAAATTTTATACATATATACCATAAAATATGTCACATGAGCTTAGAGCTAGAAGCAGATAATACCTGTATGAGAGTAAAACCGTCTTACTTCAGCAGTGTTTTTAAAACTTTAGGAAACAAAGGTATAACAGAGCAAGAATAGATTATTTCCCAAGTGTAAGACTGGAATAGTCTGATTTTCGTTATGTTATAACCGATAGCATAAGAGCACGTCATAGGAGAAATTTGGAAATGAAAAGTAAATGACAGAATTGGATAGGATTCAAAGAATTTATAATCAATTTTTCTTTTTAAATTTTTATCCCATTGAAGTATAATAATGGGTAATAGCATTTGTATTTTTTAAATTTAATCTCATTTAAATATAAAAATGGGTAATGGCATTTAAATTTTATGTTTACCCTGTTTATGTTGGCTATGAACCTGGTTAGCTAATATTTTTTTTAATTAAATTATATTCATAAATATACTAAATAATATTTAGGAAAAGGATATGAATCTTCATCTTTAGTTAACTGGCGGTACAAATCCAAGTATGGTCCACCCAGGTAATTCCCCAAAACTATCAACCAGTCATCAGGTTGGTTCGGGTAGGTGAACTCACAATATCGTTCAAACCTCCAGAGAAATTTATTAAAGTCTTGTCCATCATCAGGCATAAACTTCGGTGGTGGGCGGCGAGCGGCCGAAACGCCCGGGCATGCAACTGCGTCAGCAGAGTAACTGACTTAGTAATCATTGTCAACTGAGCCTGCATAGCCTCCAAAGGGTCCGGTCTCACGGTGCCAACACTACTAGATGGAACCCCACCAAAATCAATCAATGGAACTGTAGTAATTGGTGCAGAATAAGATGTAGTAGTCACAGTTGATAGTACGGGTGCGCTTTGGTATGACGCACTTGATGTTCCAGCGGCAGAATACATCCCACCACCTTCACGACTAGCAAAGCTTACTCTAGGTAGATGGTATCTTCCCAAACTACCTCTGATGCTCTAGGGTTATCAACTTCCCTGGACAGCTGAGAGCCATAATTGTCTCGCTTAAACGGAAATCTAATGTCCCCCCGCAACTGGTGGCCTACGTTCTTGCTTGCTTTCTAGTTCCTGCGTCAACCTCTGCCTCTCCGCTTTTTCTTCATTCAACTGCTTCTGGGTCTCATTTAGAGCAGCTGTCAACCGTTTCAACTCCTCCAAAACCATATTTTTCTCCTCTACCTCTACTGGATTTCTATCCACTAAACCCCCGTGGCCATCCCCCCAGATGAATTGGAAAGATTTAATGCCCCAGAAGTCTCAATGTCATCCATTCCACTTGCATTCTCAGTCATACTACGTTATTTAATCTTTGGGATGTAAAAATCACCCTAAAATGAGTCTCCAATAGCGACAGAGTATCCTGGCAAGGTCGCCAATTAATATATAACGGCGAGACGGGACGAACCTTGCAACTAGCCGAAGAAAAAGAAAACCCTAAGCGCAGAAAGCTAATAGGAAAGAAAGGGATTGACTTTATTGGCAAGAGAGCGCCAGCCCAGCCAGTATGCAACTCTTTTTGCAGAATTAAAAAGAAGGAAAGATCGCTGGATACTCTTTGTGTGGAGACTATCTATGAAATAAAACGCAAACACACCATTTCATATAAAAATATATAATTGATAATAAAAATAGTACATATATACAGACTAGTTATTGGTGATGAAAAATATATTAATATAAGTCAATACACCTATATAAATATAGGTGTATTGTTTATGAAGATGAATAAATTGAATATTAATTTATTTAAATAAAGTGACAAATCAGCATTGGCAAAATCATAAGTGTAATAAGGAAAGTATATTCAAGTATCAATCAATACACCTATATAAATATAGGGGTATTCTTATGAAAATAGATAATTTAAGATACAGTAAATTATTTAAATATATAAATAAGTCAAGTTGGGTAACGTAAAATTCAGGTAATCGGAAAGCTATGTGTCGAATTCAGAGTAT
Source organism: Trachelipus rathkii (assembly GCA_015478945.1). NCBI lineage: Eukaryota > Metazoa > Arthropoda > Malacostraca > Isopoda > Trachelipodidae > Trachelipus > Trachelipus rathkii. The sequence continues at coordinate 29,783 of JABUQX010057468.1, forward strand.
CAAAATATATATTTATAAATATGTGTATATTTATATTATTACAGAAATTCGCAAGTTAAATCTAGAATTTAATGTAGGACAATTGCTTTAATTTTTTATATCAATTTAGGGTTATGTAAGTTAGGTCAGATAGTTCTATATACATATATAATTGTATATTTATAAATCAACAAAATTGGCAATTAAGTTGAATATTACAAGTAGTTACGACTACAGAATAAATACGATATGGAACGATGGCATAACTTAGTTGTGAATAGTATATTGACCCTCCGTTAAAACATTGGTCAGCATCGAACGGCACAGTCTATGTCAAACTGCTTAACTAGAACTGTTCAGTATTACGCCAACCGGTGCGGCCACAGACTGGAACTGGAACACAAGTAGTCAATGACGAAAGAATGATAGTTGGACACAGATCTCGGCCACAGAATAAATTGGCACGCTTCCAAGTTGTGGATCGGTTTCAATTTAGATTTCGAATCAAGGAAGCTCCCAGCTTCGATTAAATACGATCCAAGTTCTAATCAAAACGCTCCAAAATTTGCTCAAATATGATCCGAGTCCTGATCCCTGCGGAAAACGCAGTTATCAAAATCTAACTCAATTATCTCAAATCAGAAAAATTAATAAACGCTATTGAACAGAAAATCACAATGTAAACTTATAAAAGCAGGGTACACATACCCTGTAGTGGGGATCCTTTAATGAAATGAAATAGGCGGTACAGAATAAATTATTACTGAGATGTATATGGTAGCAGAATATATGACTAATTCCGCTACACCCATATGCGAATGTTGCAAAAGAAAAAATAATGATTCACAATGCCTGTGTTTTTATTTTTTATCAAAACCTAATCTGAAATGGAAGGGTGGTCATAAATATTTTTAAGAATCAAATTGTGGTCATGTATATTCTAGCATACTAGAATATACATGTCTCATGTAGGGGTAACTGGCAATGAAATGGCTTATAGAGATGCCAAAATGGATGCCTCTTCTTTCCGGAGCTGGACGAATGATCATCGGGGAGCAAAACTTAGAAATATAAAGCCAAGCATTAGTGAGTGGTCTTCCTCCCACCAACGAAAGCGCTTACATGAGGTAATACTTGCATGCCTCTCTATTGGCCACACCAATATCAGTCACACTCACTATATTTCACGGAACCCTCCTCTCATCTGCAAATTTTGCAGTCGCCATTTCTTCATTTATTGTTCCCAACTTGACTCTATTCGCCGATGTCATTTTCCTACTTTATGGTCCATAACACTTTCTAAAAGATTAACCCATATCTTATCTGAATCTTCCCACTTTAGCAGTAACTATTTTCTTGTATCTTCATGAAGTGAATATTCTTTACAACATATGAATTTGTTATGTAATATTAAGACTATTTATAATGTAAAGATATAATTTTATTTATTTTTTTATTTATTTTTTGACTGAATATTCATTTCGCCATTGAAATTTTCCTGGACATTTAAAATATGTATATGCCAGGACCCACTTATGTAGTTGATTATTCAACCCAGTGTGGCCGCTTCTTTGTGAGCCGTGGTAGGTCCTGTACATTGACTCAAATATATATATATATATATATATATATATATATATTATATATATATAATATATATATATATATATATTTATATATATATATATATACTATATATATATATATCCTATATATATATATATATATATATATATATATATATATATATATATATATATATTGATTAAAGTAAAATAATATATTACCTTTTTAAGTAGATGGCAATCAGAGTTGTGGAGTCTGAGTCGCAGAGTCAGGGAGTCGATAATTTTGAAGAGAGTGGAGTCGGAGTCTGTAATTTTGAAAAGGGTCGAGTCAGAGTCAGAGTCAGAGTCAGTAATTTTAAAGAGGTCGGAGTTGGTAACTTTCAAGATAGTAGAGTTGAAGTCAGAAAATTTTGAACTGACAAAGTTATGAATTGGTGACTGCCTGTGAGTGACTTCAATTACTTCATACAAGTTCACTGGCTTGCGACTTCCATATCACAAAATGCAATTGCAAACTTTTAACTTCCACCTTATGTTTCAATTGGGATTATATTCTAATAAATTCAACCTTCAACCTTATACCATCAGTATTTAAAATGCTGAAAAAATAAAACACTCCACGGTATGAAGAGAAATTTCTCTCATTGACAGTGGTATTCTTCTAGCTGCTGTTTATATTGATCCTATCCACAGGGTAAGCTTAACTGAAGATCAACAACAAAAAGCTAAATCTGCACTTTGCAACGTGGCCATTTGTATTAAAGGGTTGCAGTAAATTCAAGAAGAAAAAGATACATATGAACATTTTGTAAGTGATGAAACTACAACTATTCCCATTACTGCCTTCTCAAGTTATTTTTCAGAAAGCTCAGGAGATGAATATGAAAAGCTTCTAGATATTGAAGAGCTTAGTCGAAAGCGTCAATTGATTCAAGAAAAAGGTCAAGGTCCTTCTTCATCCCTGTATACAATATTCCATAACTATAAACAAAATTTCTTTGCTGCACTGAAAGAAGTTGAAAAAATTGATATAACTTCGAAGCTTAAATTAGAAGAGGCCATCAAAAAGTATCCAGACACTGTACAAGAAACTGCAATTGCTGTTACTGCTCTACCTCCAAAGCAAGTTAGCGTTGAACGGCATTTTCTGCTCTTCGCATTATATAGAATCAGACCTAAGAGGAAAAATGAAGGAGGACCTGGCAGATGCTATTCTATGTTTATGAACTAATACATTCAATGAGTAGATGACATTAGATGTAAGTTCATGTAACTAAGAATCATAGTAGTTTATATATATATATATAATTAATATATATATATATATATATATATATATATATATATAATAAAAAATATAGTTTATATTATATATATATAATATATATATATATATATATATATATATAATATATATATTATTATTATATATAATAGTATTATAATATATATATAAGGTCGTAGACAGAGGGGTCAGGTGGTTTAAACACCCAAAATTATTTGTTATCAAAATTTTTGAATGGCTTAAGTCTCTTAATTATAATTTTTAATAATATATAATAAAAATAATAGTTAATCAAAGCAAATTTTAAGAGTATATATTTTATTAATAGAAATTAGGAAACATTTGTAGTTGGTGAAGATTTCTTAGTTTAATTAAAAGGGCTGGGTCCAATTATCACTTCGGGCTGAGCCCAATTTCCCCTCCTCTAAAAATGGACATAAAATTCGTATTTTTCAGCCGATTTTGACAAAATAAACACCAAACTGTAGCTTCCTGAGTCTAATACGTCGTTTTTGAGTGTTTTCTGTGTCTGTAGTCATTGTTTTGGTATTTTCGATTTTTCAAAACCTTTATTTTTGACATTTGTCCTCTCTCCTCCTACAATTTTTTTTTAAATAACTTCAAACTTGAAATATACAAAGATTGGAATTTTGATATTTGACACCATATCTGAGCAATGTCGATTTTCCAAACCTACTATTTTTGGGTTTTCAAATTAAAAAATTGGGATATTTTTTTTCTGTTTATCCGATCTGCATGAAATTTTCAGGACATTTGTAGTCGGGGAGATGCACACTTTTCATTTAGATAATTTCTTTGTATATGCAGTAGTTTTAGATTTGTTCGTGGAACAAATTTTCAAAAATAAAATTTTGAAAATTTTTAAAAACATTTCTTTTGAGTATACAAAAAATTATCTAAGTTAAAAAAGATGTATCTCGCCCGGCTATACAAGCCCTGAAAATTTGATGTTGATTGGACAAGTAAAAAAAAATATATCAATATTGCACTTTCCAAAGAAAAAAAATGGTTTTTTGGAAAAATGAATTTTTTTTTTAGTTATCCGATCAACATCAAATTTGCAGAGCTTGTATAGTCGGGCGAGATACATCTTTTTTACTTAGATAATTTTGTTGTACACTTAAAAGAAATTTTTTTTAAAAATTCAAAAAATATTTTTTTTGAAAATATTTTTTGTTCCAAGAACATTTAAATCCAAAACTACTGTATATACAAAGAAATTATCTGAGTAAAACATGTGCATCTCACTCGACTACATATGCTCAGAAAATTTCATCCATATCGCATGAGCAGAAAAAAAATTATCGCAATTTTTCCTTTTAAAAATAAAAAAAAAGTGGGTTTTGAATTTTGACATTGCTGAGCACAAATTTCAAAAAATCAAAAAACTATTTCGTGCATTTTGTAGGTAATGGACCCATCTATGCATATTTCAAGTTTGAAGTTACTTCGAAAAGAATTGTAAAAGTTGAAGGAACAATGTCAAAAACATAGGATTTGAAAAAATGAAAATTCTGAACAAGAAAGCCCAGCCTTACAGTCCTCTTTATACTTTTTAATGAGAACTCGTCGCAGTCAGAAAATCCATCCTAGAGCTTCACGGAACCGCGACGGACCCTCACTATGGCATGTATGGTTCATCTCTTATAGTCCAGGTGGGCCACAACTATACCCTCTCATAAAACCCCTCTATTCACTCCTATTATGCACTTTTCTTCTCGCCTCTGCTACACTCACATTTCTTTCCTCCAGGCATTCCTTTACAGACGCAATCCACTTTTTCCTCATTTTATCATTTCATTCCTCATTTTATCAATTCTTCTCACACCTAACACGCCCCTAAGATTTTCCATCTTAACACATTGTACTTTAGATCTAACACCTCCTTATTCCAGACACATAATCTCACTACTATACATTTAAACACAGGTAACAACATACCCTCATAATATATATTATATAATATATAGTATATATATATATATATTATATATATTATATGTATATTATATATATATATATATATAATTTATATATATATATATTAGATATATCATTGTGGTATATATATAGTATATATATATATATATATATATATATATATATATATATATATATATATATATATATATATATATATATATATATATATATATATAAAAACATACTCTCATATTATAATAATATATATACACAAAAACAACCTCTCCCATTCTATCAAATTACAAAATGGCTTCCCACAGGGAGCCATTCTCTCTCTCCCATTTTTAATTCAACTTTTTTCACTGCAGTCTGCCCACCCACCCACCATCCACCAAAGTTAATTAATATGCAGATGACATCAACGTCTTATTTCCCAACAGCCGCAGAACGTAAACAACAGCCACACAACATATCCCAAAAAATATTCCCACATCTATTAGAAAATTGGTTAATTTCCAACAGAATGACCGCATCCCCCTTAAATCCTCCATCACCCTTTTAACCACTGACCGTTATCAATCCTCCCTCCATCCCATAATCACCCTGAACAACAACCCCCTTCCATTAAACAAAACCCCAAAAATATTAGGACTTACCTATGACACTCATATGACGTTCTCCCCCCACATCGACCAAATCACTTCCTCAACCTAGACGAAAACTAAACACCCTCCTGAACCTTTCCCAACACAACTTCAGCGATAGGAAACACACACTCACCACTACCTATAAAAACACCTTCTAGAATAAATGTCTAACCTATGCCTCACCAGCATGGTTCCCAGCACTCTCAAAATCGAACATAAATAAATTACATACTCTCAAAAAACAGCCCTCAGAATTATCACAAGGTTGCACTAAAACCACCCCAAACCAACATTTACACGATGAAACTTCCATCCCCCCCATCTCCACACACTTGGAGATGGTGGGACTCAAATTCTATCAGAAAACCCGTAATTCAACCCACCCTTGTCACCAAATTCTCTCCAACCCCCCTTGACAAAGACTAAAATCCCCCCCCCTTCTTCACCAGCTCAATTCCATTAGAACAACACTTACAACATAATTCCCCCGCCCCCTCCTCCCATTAGGTCATGGATTACACATAACCATACTCATTAACTAACACATATCTATAAAACCGCCCAAATAACAATTTATTAAACACCCCCTCCCCAAAACTATCCCCTAGAGAAGATACACTGTCCAGAAGAGGCCAAATGGATCTCGCCCGGAGCAGATCAGGTCACCACATAAAACTCATGCAATATAATATATGATTCAAACTAGACAATGTCACTTCCCCCTACTTGCCCAGATTCAGAATTCCCAGACAATAGGCACCTCCTTCTACAGAACACTCTCCAGGCATTTCTGTCGGTGTATATTCTTCTCTCCTCGACCTTTGGAATCGCCCAGTGGCGCAGCCGGCTTCCTGGAAGCAGTGTGCCCTCCAATTAGGTGGGCCAGGGGTGAGAAAGTAAGTATATATATATATTATATATTATTATATATATATATATATATATATATATATATAATATATAATATATATATATATACTATATATATAATATATATAATATATATATATATATATATATATATATTAGGGATGACCAAAAAATATCGAAATATCCGGTATCCAGCCTATCCGGCCAAGTTTTTGACTATCCAGTATCCGGCTGGATATCATTGTTATCCCGGATAACCGGATAATTACTTCCCTAGTAGGTTCTTCCTCTTTTGGGGAAATATTCCAAATAATTTGAAAAATTTATATTATATATATATTATATATGTATATATAAATAATATATATATATATATATATATTATTATATATATAATATATAATATATATATATAATATATATTTTATAAATATATATAATTTATATATATATATTATATAATCATATATATATATATATATATATAATATATATATATCCTGGTTTTGGAATTGTAAACCAAGCAGGGATAGTAAATGCCAACAATGTATTCCACAATCAGTTGTAACGTCTTCAACTGTTGCCTTTAAGGCCATGATTTGAAACCCATATGCGACAAACCCTATTTGCAGTTGTTAACCACCGAAAGTGGCTTACAGGACCAATTTCTAATAATGCCATATCAGTTGAATAGTACAGCCTGTCCTTAATATGGCCTGAAGTTTCCTGTAACCATAGCCTGATCTGTAAGAGAGATCTTTGTTAAAGTGTCACTTCAATGGAACCAAAGGCTCTGGAAAGGATAATTCTGACAAATGAGGGATGATTTCTAGTTTTCTGTTTTGCGGGTATTAAGCATGTTTGCATTTTTATCTACCTACTCTACTTGCTTGTTAGACAAAGTTTTTCCCAATCATACTCGTGATTAAGTTGCCGCAACAGGTAGCCTTCATTAAGTATGAAAGCATAAACCAACCACAATAAGTTTTACCATTTCAGCTTTGCTTCAACCCACTGCAATGACTCCTCCTTCCCAACACAGTGTTCACATTCGTTGAGTCACCACTAATAGAAATGCAAACTTTTATCAATGTTGTTTTTCTTTAAGAATTTTCAAAGATAGCAAAATAACTTCAGCGGTTTCCTTTTCGTTGTCTTTTCTCTGGAGTAAATAACGCAAAGACACCTTCACCTAGCTCACTGCAAAACAGTTAATTGCTCTTCTTTCCCACATACTTGGAAACCGAATGACTTGAGTTATCTGCTGAACAGAACTTTAGTGGAATCTTCGTGTCCGTACATCAAAGAAGATACATTCATATTGCCAAATCCGGCATGAGCATAAAGTTCGTCATCAAGTGATTTCATGACTTTTTCTTGTGCCCTTTTTACTTTATTGTGATCAACCACAAGTCTCCCTCTCCTTCAGTAATTAATCCAGCATCCAAAAATGCAGCTGTATGTAGCACGTAGACCGACACCACACCTAATACTTTGCAATGCAACATTGCGCAATTGTAATGTATTATACTGACTTGTACTTGAAGTAGGAAGTAGATCAAAATCATCACATGTAATTTGAAAGGATCTTCAGATTTTTCATCTGTAACATCAGTTGGTTCTTCATCTTCGTCGGAGAAAAGAACTTCATTTGATTGTAATGTTAAACCTTTCCCTTCCTTTTCTGCTTTATCCAGAATTCTTCTAATCTCTTCTTGCCTCTTCTGCTTTTTAATTTGTCTCTGTGCTCAGGTAGATCTGGTAATCCAATTTGATGCTGTCAAACATCCAACCTTCTCCTTTTGACTATTAATAAACACTAGCCAGCACCACCTTGACATGGACCCTCAAATTCTGAGCATAGCTTAATCTCACACTTGCAATTGAGGATGTCAAAGAGCTTGTCTAACGTTGCTATGAAAGCCTCTTTCAATTCCAGTTTTCCTCTGCCAAGTGATATGTTTTTGGCCTTTTCCCAGTTTTCTTTTTTATCTTCCCAGGCACTGTACTCTCTCGAATTTTGAAAATTTGGCACCACAAAACAACTGTTTGCTAGCTCCCACTTTTCAAGCACTTTAGGATAAATATCCTTTGCAAGAGTGGCTGCTGTGTAATTTCTGACATTCTCTCCACTGCTCTCTTAGCAGATGCCCATATCTTAGAACATCACATAGAGTTGGGAGTTCAGAAGGCAGCATTTCTCAACCAGTTCCAATGAAGTTACTCATGTGAGTGGAAGTTGCCAGTCTAAACCCTTTCTTTTACTAGCCATGGTTCCAAATTTTCAGATTTTGCAAGTGAAAGAAGCTATTCGTGCCTGGAAAAAGAAAAACAAGAAAATGTCACTATTTGTATGATATTAAAAAAAATTAATAAAAACACAAAGCTGCAAATGAGTATTGCTAGTTTAAAAACTTTTGTGAGTGGCATTAAATTTTTTTTACAGAGTTAGTATAATTATATAGTGTATATTCTTAATCTCTTAGAGCAGAATACAGACAGAAATAATGATAAGAAGGCACTTCTTTAGAGAAGACAGTTTTCTGCAAATTTTACATGAAATGTAAAAATATCACGAATTTGAAGTAGCTATTTACCAAGCAAACTAACGGAATTCCCAGTTCTTGTAAATATAATTATGAATCGCTAGCCAAGATAACTTTTTGACCCCTCCCCTTCATTTTTTGAAAAGAAGTAAAAAAATTTGCTGAAAAGCCACCATCGTTACTATCAGTGCTGTTGCCAGGGGTTGCTGATAAGACGGCTTCCACTTCTGTGAATCTTTTTTTGTCACACGAGCAAGCATCTTCGGTTATGATATTTAAATGCATTCTAGAAGTGGTTCACCGTTGGAGATGCCATTCTTGTGTAGTTTCAGCTAGCTTAAGGAATTCCTTATTAGAACCTTTTACATATCGAAACTAGATTTATTATTGAATCTAAAAGTTTCTCATAATTCTTCACCCAGAAAGTAAGAAGTATCGGCCAAGTATCTGCCATATTTACCAATACCCCCAAAAACTGCCTATACTGATACCGAAACTATCGGTACATCCCTAATTATAACTTTATAAGACAATCAAGAATTAAATATTATCGATGTTGAGAATCGGTCGATTAATAGTAACACTCAATATCATTTATAATATTAATAAATTTTACATCTGAAATAAAAAAAATATTTTTCGGTGTTGCTGTCAGACGTACAAAGATGGCCAACATGTAAATATTTGTGGACTATAAATTTTGGCATTCCACTGAAACTCCACAATTTTTTTTGGTAGTCCTCTAATTGCGGAATGATATAGGCATCCGCTAAACTGCCAATTCCACATACATTTTTCAAATTAATCGCACCTCGCAATTCCTCACAACTTTATTTTGGTATTCCACAATTGCGGAATTGCGGACTAAAATTGCAGAATGCCCACCTCTGATATATATATATATATATATATTATATATATATTATATATATTATATATAATTATATATAATAATTATAATATATAATATATATATATATATTATAATATATATATATATTATATATATATAGATATATATATATATATATTATATAATATATATATATATATATATATAATATTTATATATATATTATATATATTTATATTATATAGAGTCAAGCCTCCAGATTAGCTGTCCCTTGTATCTAAAAAACTATATAGCTACATAAAAACTGATACATTTTTGAAATCAGCGCACATTGTAAGAGGAAAATGAAAGAAGAAATAAATAAAGTTTGTGATAAAATAATTAGATTAATAATAAAATAAAGTGCGATAATATAATAATAATCATATATAATAATAATAATAATAATATAATAAATAGATTTCATGTACGATAATTCTCTGTTTCCCCAAATTTTTTCTTCGCGTCCCCAGTCATTTGAGTCCCCCAGATTGTTAATGAGAACATATGCATCACACATACTACACAACAACACACCACACACATAAACTCTATTGATAGGATAGATGTTCTAGAGGCGAATTAATTTTTTTTTTGACTGACCCGACCTAATAACCTCACTAACACTATAATGCAATTTTTAATTTTTAATTTTGCTCATTTAAAAAAAAAAGTTTCCCCTATAGTATTGAAAAGATATAAAGAAAACGGTTTATTTTTTATGGGTATCATTTTTAAAATTAAGTTTGGAAACATACGATTATAATCTTATATTTTTGGAGTATATTAAAAATTAATAATTATAAAATTTTTTTTTTTGGTTCTTACATTACAATGTACGCTGAATTCAAAAATGTATTCAGTTTTTATGTAGATATAGTGTTTTTTTTAGATACAGGGGGCACCTAATCTGGATACTGCATATATATATTTTTTATATATATATATAATATATATATATATATATATATTAATTATATATATATATATATATATATATATATATATATATATATTTATTATATAATTAATATATATATATATAATATATATATATAATCCGGTATAAGCGTTGGGCTGGGTGACGTGGGCCACTTTATGTATAACTTCGTCTCCCCCCACTTTCCTAATACACCTTTTTGGAATTTTTTTTTTCTGAAAATAAAGGCCCTTTTAGTAGGTCATAAGCACACAAAAAATAATAATGTAATTCTAATACTAATAGTTTTTATTAAAGTTAAATAAAGCTCATTTAGACTCACTTTGAAGGGGTGAATCGGACCACATTGTTGGGTGATTGGGTCATCTTTTTATATTCCTCTTTTATGTATAAATTCCATTTTATATTTTAATTTTTACTTAATAATAATTTATTTTATTAAAATTAGTAATAAGTAATTAAAAATTTCAATAGTGATAAATAAAAATAAGAATAAAAATGTGGTGGCCAATTCACCCCATTCGTGGGACACATTTTGACAGCTTTTTTTGAAATTCATATTTTTAATATAAATTATTTCATTTTTTTATTTTAATTTTACTTAATATAAGTAAACTGTTTATATATTTAAATTAATTAAACATAATAAAAATGTCAATAATAATAGCTACATAAAATTAAGAATAACAGTGGTGGCCCATTCACCCCATTCATCAATTTTTATGGGGGGGTGAATCGGGCCAAGTTAGGCCCAGCGATTACCACTTATGGCCTGTTTGGACACAAAAATTTTACTTTGGCCAGTTAAAGCTACATACTCAAGCTGTAATGGCACTAAAAAAATATTCAAAACTCTGTCCATAACTTTGTCAATTTTAATTAACAAAGTTAAAAAAAAAACAGCACTTTTCAAAAGTGATAATTCTATTTTAAGGATTTTATATCAAATATATTATATTTTTTAAAATATAAAAACTTCTAGAATAAAGATAATATAAATAAAATGTAGTACACCGCGTGGCTATTTAAATGAGAAAATTAAAAAAATTTTTTTTTTTTTTTAGTCACCCCGCCCAACGCTAATGACAGACTGCCGGATATCCGGTATCCCCAGTTTTAACTTCCGCTGATATCGTATCCGCTAAATTAACTATCCCGGGCCCATCCAATATATATATTATATATATTATATATTTATAATATAAATTATAATATTATAAATATATATATATATATTAATAATATATATATATTTATATTAGTATATATATATTATATATTATCGGTGGTATAGTTTATTTAGTAGTATTATTATGTGGGTTATATTAGTATATATATATATGTATTATATATATGTTAATATATGTATTGATATATAGTGATATTAGTATTAGTATTATAGTTATATAGTAATGTAGTATTATATGTGTATTTATGTGTATCTTTGTGTATTTTTGTGTTTATAAACTTAGGTGGTAATACGGGTGTATATATATATATATATATATATATAGTATATATAGTATATGTATAAGTAGGGTGTAGGTTGTGATTGGGTATTAATATATAGTTATATTTATGTTATTATGGGGATAGTGTATTATGAGTATAAATTATAGGTTATAGTATGTATATAGGTATTGAATTATGTGGGGGTGTGGGGAAATAAAAGCGTTGATATCAGCAAGCTAGAGATTGTTCTCACATTGTTTTTGTTATTTGTATTTTATTCTTAATCATTGGGTTGGTACGTTCGGGATAAGGTCTAGTCGCATCGAGGCGAGTTTGAGTTATTAAAAACATGGTATGTACAAAATGACAAAATAGAAATATAAAAAGTTTCATGAAAAGTTAACAAAAGTTTTTGCACTTTACATAACGCGTAAATCTGCTAAAACATAAAAAACAAAGCTGAGTAATGAATAACTTTGGTTGGTGTTTGGTTTGTTATTAACATCAAATGAAACAGGACTATATAAGGGAAAAAAATTAAATGACTAAACAATTTTTTTTACAAAATAATAATTATAATAATAATAATAATAATAATAATAATCACAATAATAATAATAATAATAATAATAATAATAATAATAATAATAATAATAATAATAATAATAATAATAATAATAATAATAATAATAATAATAATAATAATAATAATATTATATCACTTATAATGGTTTTGAAGCTTCACCAACAATGTTATGAAATAAAAAGCTTCATTGAACTATTATTATTATTAAGAGATTGGTTGATAGTTTTGATAAAGAGGGACTCCAAGATCCTCCCGTCCGTTTCAGATTGAATGGATTGGAGTATTGAGAATTTCTTAGAGGATATCGGGTGAGTTTTTGGCATTGCATGATCTCTTTGATGGCCGAATATTCGGAATTGGATAAAGGTCGGTAGGTGTAAAAAGAGAAACCTCTTTGCTTAGATATCCTAATCTTTTTTTTAGGATGTTCCCCTACTTTTGGAGGGCGTTGCAGTCTGCACACAAATATTATACACAACGCAGGATTTAAGCAAGGCAGGGAGAATCTCCTTGGAGTTAAAGTAAAGCACATACTATGAGAATTGACACAAAACAAATCTGAAGTCAATTGGGGAAAAAGATGGTGTTTCAAAACCTCTCTAATAACCTTACCTAAGATCTGAATGCATTCCAAGGCAACGTAGTTTTAGGTAGAATTTTTTTTGAAACATCGTACGATGGATTTTTTTTTGCAGAATAAATAGTCAGTAAGAGCCAATGTCTTATCAAAAATAGTCTGAGGGAACAGATTTATTTTAAAGAAAGTTCTTAAAAAGTTCATTTCTTTATGAAAGGATAACCAATTGGAGCAAATTTTGTATGCTCTATCTATTCTACAGTAGATCCCTGCCCGTTTATATCCAAAGGGGATATAGCTGAAGTAACTAGTTCCCAATGATGTTGAGGTGGGTTTCCGGTATATTGATGTATGAAATTTGCTCTCCCCTTTCTCTGCACAGATACATCAAGAAATGGTAACATTCCATCCACTTTCCTCCTCTTTTGTAAATCGGATGTTCGATGTTTGTTGTTCACAATGTTCCAAAATAATTGCGTGTTCTCGTTCGCCAAACAATTCAAAACAATCGTCCACATATCTCAATATATATGAGATATGTGGACGATTGTTTTGTATTGTTTGGAGAACGAGAACACGCAAACTTATTTTTGGAACATTTGAACAACAAACATCCGAACATCCGATTTACAAAAGAGGAGGAAGTGGATGGAATGTTACCATATCTGGATGTATCTGTGCAGAGAAGGGAGAGCAAATTTCATACATCAATATATCGGAAACCCACCTCAAATTCATTGGGAACTAAGTATTTCCAGCTATATCCCTTGGATATAAACAGGCAGGAATTCTACTGTAGAATAGAATAGAGCATAAAAATTTGCTCCACTAGTTATCCCTTCATTAAGAAATTGACTTTTTAAGAACTTTCTTTACAATAAATCTGTTTACCCTCAAGACTGATTTTTTTCGATAAGACATCTGGGCTCTTACTTGACTTAATTTATTCCGTCCAAAAATCCCATCGTACGATGTACCAAAAGAAAAAATCTAATTAAAGCTACCATACCTTGGATCCCGCTCTACAGACCTGGTCAGGTTACTTAGAGAGGTTTTAACACCATCTTATCCCCAATGTGACTTCAGATTTGTTTGTGTTAATGCTCATAGTATAGGCTCGTACTTCAGCTCCAAGGAGATGCTCCCTGCCTTGCTTAAATCCTGCGTTGTGTATAAATATTTGTGTGCAGACTGCAACGCCTGCTACGTAGGTGAAACCATCCTACAATTAATGATTAGGATATCTAAGCACAGGTTTCTCTTTTTGCACAGGTCAACCCTTATCCAATCCCGAATATTTGGCCATAAGAGAGCATGCCTTGTCACAGGACCACCCAATCTCTTCAAATAACTTTTCGATACTCAAATCATTTCAATCAGAAACGGACGGGAGGATCTTGGAGTCCCTCTTCATCAAGACTATCAACCCATCTCTTAACAATAATAATAGTTCAATAAAGCTTTTTTTGCATGACATTGTTGGTGCAGCTTCAAAACCATTATCAGTATTTTATTATTATTATTATTATTATTATTATTATTATTATTATTATTATTATTATTATTATTATTATTATTATTATTATTATTATTATTATTATTATTATTATTATTATTATTATTATTATTATTATTATTATTATTATTATTATTATTATTTGTAAAAAATGTTGTTTATTATTAATTATTATTATTATTATTAATTATATTATTATTATTATTTATTATTTTATTATATTATTATTATATTATATTATTATTTGTAAAAAAATTTGTTTGGTCATTTCATTTTTTTTCCCTTATAAGTCCTGTTTCCATTTGAATGTTAATAAAAAAAACCAAACCAACCAGTATTCATTCTCAGCTTTGTTTTTAATGTTTAAGCAGATTTATTCGATATGGAGGTGCAAAAACTTTGTTAATTTATCAATGATGTTTTATATATTTTATTTTTTGAATGTTTATGTTTTTAATTCACTGATGATGGATAGACCTTTATCGAAACGTCTGATTAAGTAAATAAAAAAAATGTGGAAATTCTAGTTGCTGTAATATGCTTTTTTATCCTAAAAGATAAGATTTCCTAGAAATAAACCGGTTTCAAGCGTTATATATATATATATATATATATTATATTATTTATATATATATATATATAATATATATATATTATAATATTATATATATATATATAATATATATATATATATTATACTATATATAATATATATTATATATATATATTATATATATATATATATTATATAATATTATATATAAATTTTCCAGAGGGTGGAGTCGGAGTCTGTAATTTTCAAAAGGGTGGAGTCGGAGTCGGTAATTTTCCAGAGGGTGGAGTCGGAGTCAGAAATTTTTGAACCGACTCCACAACCCTGGATGGCATCATGATAGTTTGTAAAATTCTTCTTTTAATCTTCTTTGTTGAATTTATATAGTCTTCTGTTCTTTTTATTATGTGCATAATTATTAATATTTCTTATTTCTTTATTTTTCCTGTCTTCTATTTTTAATCCTTTTATTATATTTTGCAGCATCTCATAATATTCTCTTTATTATTTTAACTTTTTTTAATAATAATTCATATCCTTAAATATTTAATATCATTTACAAAATTATCTACAAATGTTATTATATCTTTCTGAAAAAGATAGGAAACAAT
>JABUQX010057469.1:0-21697 GCA_015478945.1 Trachelipus rathkii
ATAGCATCAACATTGTGACTCTTATATCTTTTTACATGAGGGGCAACAGCTTTTAAATTAAATATAAAAAGTAAAACTGTGACCAATTAAAGATATCCAACATATCATTATATCCTTCTTTTACGTATGACTCGAAGTAGTTCCTCAAAATTGAGTCAACCCTTTTAACTTTTTACCTGAGGGGCATGAGTCTTTAATTTGACCAAGGGATGTAAGATAGTAACCTACTGAAGAAGATCAATATGTCGGTAAATCATACGAATTTTTGTAGTACCCAAATGTGTCAAAATATTTGGATTAAAAAATGATAATTGAACTTTTTACATGAGAGGTATTAGTCTTTAATTTGACAAAATGATGTTAAACAGTGACCTACTGAAGAGTACCAACTGAAATATGGGTCAAAACATTTGAATGAAAATATGAAAATTGGAATATAGGCATCAACATTGTGACTTTTATAACTTTTTACCTGATTGGCAACAGCTTTTAAGTTATATATAAAATATAAGACAGTGACCTATTGAAGAGATCCAACATATCAGTATATCCTACGTTTATGTACGACTCGAAGTAGGTCCTGAAAATGGAGTCAACCCTTTAAACATTTTACCTGAGTAGCTACAGTCTTAAATTTGACCAAGTTATGTAAGATAGTAACCTACTGAAGAAGATCAACATGCCTGTATATCGTTTTACGAATTCTGTAGGAACCTAAATGAGTCAAAATTTTTGGATTAAAATATGATAATTGAACTTTTTCATGAGAGGTAACAGTCTTTAAATTTTTCCACATGATGCAAGACAGTGACCTAGTGAAAAGTACGCCACTGAAAATATGGGTCAAAACAATTGAGAATGAAAATATGAAAAATTGGGAATATAGCAATCACATTTGTGACTCATATAACTCTTTTTACCTGAGAGGAACAGCTTTTAATTAAACATAAAATGTAAGACAGTGAACCTATTGAAGATATAAAAACCATATAAGTACTCCTACGTTTACGTAATGATCGGTAGGTCTTGAAAATGGATAAACCCTTTAACTTTACACCTGAGGGCAACAGTCCTTTAATTTGACTAAAGGGATGTTAGATAGTACCAACTGAAGAAGATCAACATGTCCTTATTTCTTACGTATTTTGTAGACTAAATGAGTCTAAAATATTTTGATTAAAATATGAAATTGAACTTTTTCATAAGAGTTAACAGTCTTTAATTAACAACATGATGCAAGACAGTGACCTACTGAAGAGTACCTACTGAAATATGGGTCAAAACATTTGAATAAAAATATGAAAATTGGAAGATAGCATCAACATTGTGATTCCTTTAACTTTTTACTTGAGGGGCAAAAGCTTTTAAATTAAATATAAAACGTAAGACAGAGACCTATTGAAGAGATCCAAAATATCAGTACATCCTACGTTTACGTATGACTCGAAGTAGGTCTTGAAAATGGAGTAAACCCTTTTAACTTTACACCTGAGGGGCAACAGTCTTTACTTTGACCAAGGTATGTAAGATAGTAACCTACTGAAGAAGATGAACATGCCTGTATTATTGTGACCCTTGTCATAAATGATGTCAAAATATTTGATTAAAATATGATAATTGAACTTTTTAAATGAGAGGTAACAGTCTTTAATTTGACAACATGATGCAAGACAGTGACCTACTGAAGAGTACCAACTAAAATATGGGTCAAAACATTTGAATGAAAACAACAAAATTGGAATATAGCATCAACATTGTGACTCCTTTAACTTTTTACCTGATGGCAACAGTTTTTAAATTATATATAGTATGTAAGGCAGTGACATATTGAAGAGATCCAACATATCAGTATATCCTACGTTTACCTACGACTCGAAGTAGGTCGTGAAAATGGAGTCAACCCTTTTACCTTTTTACCTAAGGGGCAACAGTCTTTAATTTGACTAAGGGATGTTAGATAGTAACCTACTGAAGAAAATCAACATGTCTTTATATCTTACGAATTTTGTAGGACTTAAATGAGTCAAAATATTTGGATTAAAATATGGTAATTGAACTTTTTACATGAAAGGTAACAGTCTTTAATTTAACAACATGATGCAATTCAGTGACCTACTGAAGAGTACCTACTAAATCATTTAATAAACAATTTGAAATGAAATAAGAAAATTTGAATATAGCATCAACATTGTGACTCTTATAACTTTTTAGCTGATTAGCAACAGCTTTTAAGTTATATATAAAATATAAGACAGTGACCTATTGAAAAGATCCAACAAATCAGTATATCCTAAACGTTATATGTATGCGACTCGAAAGTAGGTCTGAAAATGAAAGTCAACTCTTTTAACATTTACCTGAGGGCTTCCAGTTTTAATTGACCAACGTTTATGTAAGATAGTAAACTACTGAAGAGAAACAACAACATGCCTGCATATCTTAGGAATTTTGTATGACCCAAATTGTCAAATATTTGATTAAAATATGATAATTGAACTTTTTACATGAGAAGGTAACAGTCTTTAATTGTTTCAACATGAAGCAAGACAGTGACCTTACTGAAGGTACCAACTGAAATAATTAGTAAAACATTTGAATGAAAATAAGAAAATTTGAATATAGCATAAACAATGTGACTCTTATAACTTTTTTTACCTGGGGTATACATTTTTTTAAAATAAACATAAAATGTAAAGACAGTAACTATTGAGAGAATCCAACATATCAGAACAATCTACTTTACGTATGACTCGAAGTGTCTGAATGGAGTAAACCCTTTTAAAGTAAACGCTGAGGGACAACAGTCTTTTAATTTAACAAAGAAATGTAAGATAGTAAAACCTACTGAAGAAGATCAACATGCCTGTATATCTTCGAATTTTGTAGGACCCAATGAGTCAAAATATTTGTATTAAATATGATAATTGAACTTTTTTACAAATGAGAGGTAACAGTCATTAATTTGACAAACATGATGCAAGACATGGACCTACTGTAATTGAAGAGTAAAACTAAAATATGGGGTCAGAGAACAATTTGATGAAAAAAGAAAATTGAAATTAACATCAAAATTGTGACTCCTTTAACTTTTTACCTGATTTAATTAAGTTTTTTAAATTACATATATATATATATGTAAGACAATGACATATTGAAGAGATCCAACAATCAGTATATATACCTTACGTTTACGTACGACTCGAAGTAAGGTTCCTGAAAATGGAGTCAACACCTTTTACCTTTTTTACCTAAGGGCACAGTCTTTAATTTGACTAAGGGATGTTAAGATAGTAACCTACTGAAGAAGATAAACATGTCTGATATCCTACGAATTTTGTAGGACTTAAATGAGTCAAATAAATTTGCATTAAATAATGGTAATTGAACTTTTTACATGAAAGGTAACAGTCTTCTTTAATTTAACAACATGATGCAATTCAGTGACCTGGTGCCGCAACCAGTCTTAGAAAAAATTCACAAGTGACAATGATGAAATTATTTTGGAAGATGAATTACAGAGGATTCCAGTTGACTGAAGGGAAAAAATATTCTTAAATTCAATATAAAAACGGACGAAATAGCATTGAAGAGATCTAAAATATCAGTACATACTACCTTTTTGTATGACTCGAAGTAGGTCTTTGAAAATTAAGTAAACCTTTCTTTTAAACTTTACCCCTGAGGGGCAACAAATCTATAATTGACCACAATGTTTAAGATAGTAACCTACTTGAAGAAGATCAACATGTCTGTATTATTCTTCACGATTTTTTGTAGGACCCTCAAATTGCTCAATAATATTTGGATTAAAATAAGTTTGAACTATCATCAGATCTTTGAAATGCAACAGTCTTAATTTTTATTACAGGATGTTTGAAAAATGCTTTATTACAGCTTAATAATTGGAATTGTTTGTGGGTTAGAGGCTTTGAATGAAAATATGACAATTGGAATATTGCATCAACATTTTGACTCTTATAACCTCTTTTTACCTGATTGGCAACAGCTTTTAAGTTAAAAATATATAAACTATCAACATGTCTGTACATCTTACAAATTTTGTAGAACCCAAATGTTTCAATTAAATTTGGATTAAATGGGAATTCGTCACCATTAGTGTGAATATTTAATTCCTTTAACTTGACAGCAATGATGCAAGACAGTGACCTACTGAAGAGTACCAACTGAAATATGGGTCAAAACATTTGAATAAAAATATGAAAATTGGAGTATAGCATCAACATTGTAACTCTTATATCTTTTTACCTGAGAGGCAACAGCTTTTAATTTAAATATAAAATGTAAGACCGTGACCTATTAAAGATATCCAACATATCAGTATATCCTCCTTTTACGTATGACTAGAAGTAGGTCCTGAAAATGGAGTCAACTCTTTTAACTTTTTATCTGAGGGGCAACAGTCTTTAATTTGACCAAGGGATGTAAGATAGTAACCTAATGAAGAAGATCAACATATCTGTATATCTTACGAACTTTTCTAGGACCCAAATGTGTCAAAATATTTGGATTAAAATATGATAATTGAACTTTTTACATGAGAGGTAACAGTCTTTAATTGGACAACATGATGCAAGACAGTGACCTACTGAAGAGTAAAAACTGAAATATGGGTCAAAACATTTGAATGAAAATATGAAAATTTGAATAAAGCATCAACATTGTGACTCCTTTAACTTTTTACCTGAGGGGCAACAGTTTTTAAATTATATATAGTATGTAAGGCAGTGACCTATTGAAGAGATCCAACATATCAGTATATCTTACGTTTACGTACGACTCGAAAAAGGTCTTGAAAATTAAGTCACCCTTTTCAACCTTTTACCTTATGGGCGACAGTCTCTAATTTGACCAAGGGATGTAAGATAGTAACCTACTGAAGAGGATCAACATGTCAGTATTTCTTACGTATTTTTGTAGGACACAAATAATTCAAAATATTTTGATTAAATATGATAATTGAACATTTTACATGAAAGATAACGTCTTTGATTTGACAACGTGAATTGCGAAGACAGTGACTACTGAAAGAGTACACCTGAACATAGGTCAAAACATTTGAATGAAAATATGAAAATTGCGAATATAGGCATTCAACATTGTTAAAATAAGGAGGAATTTTATCACATCCAGTTTTTTATATTTATATAGTATGTAAGGCAGTGACCTATTGAAAGATCCAAACATATCAAAGTAAATTGTAATGGTTTTGTAAGACTCAAAGTCGGTCTTGAAAATTGAGTTAAAACACTTTAAACTTTACACCTGAGGGGCAAAACAGTTCTTTAATTTGACAAGGGAATGGTAACATAGTAACCTATGAAGTAGAACTCAACTTGTCCTTGTTTTTCAAAACGAATTTTGGTAGGACCCAAATGAGTTAAAGTATTTGGATTAAATTAGGATAATTAAACTCTTTTACATGAGAGGTAACAGTCTTTAAATTTAACAACATGATGCAAGATAGTGATCTACTGAAGAGTACCAATGAAATATGGTCAAAACATTTGAATAAAAAATATGAAAATTGGAGTATAGCATCAAAGTTTTGACTCTTGTATTGTTAACCTGAGGGGAAACAGCTTTAAATTAAATATAAAAATGTAAGACCGTGACCTAGTTAAGATATCCACGATTCAGTACAATGCCCTAATAAGAAGTACGATTCGAAATAGGTCCTGAAAATGGAGTCATTCCTTTTAACACTTTTTACCTGAAGGCAACAGTCTTTCAATTTAATCAGGGGATGTACGATAGTAACCTAATGAAAAAGATCAACATTCTGTATATCTTACGAGCTTTTGTAGGACCCAAATGTGTCAAAATATTTGGATTAAAATATGATAATTGAACTTTTTACATGAGAGGTAACAGTCTTTAATTTGACAACATGATGCAAGACAGTGACCTACTGAAGAGTACTAACTGAAATATGGGTCAAAGCATTTGAATGAAAATAAGAAAATTGGAATATCGCATCAACATTGTGACTCCTTTAACTTTTTACCTGAGGGGCAACAGTTTTTAAATTATATATAGTATGTAAGGCAGTGACCTATTGAATAGATCCAGCATATCAGTATATCCTACGTTTACGTAAGACTCGAAAAAGGTCTTAAAAATTAAGTCACCCTTTTCAACCTTTTACCTTAGGGGCGACAGTCTCTAATTTGACGATGAAATGTAAGATAGTAACCCACTGTATATCTTACGTATTTTTTGTAGCAAAAAAAGGAGTCAAAATATTTGGATTAAAATAAAATAATTGAATTTTTTACATGAGAGTTAACAGTCTTTAATTTGACAACATGATGCAAGACAGTGACCTACTGAAGAGTATTAACTGAAACATAGGTCAAAACATTTGAATGAAAATAGAAAAATTGGAATATAGCATCAACATTGTGACTCATATAACTTTTTAACTGGAGGGCAACAATTTTTAAATTATATGTAGTATGTAATTCAGTGACCTATTGAAGAGATCCAACATATTAGTATATCCTACGTTTACGTACGACTCGAAAAAGGTCCTGAAAATTGAATCAATCCTTTTAACTTTTTATCTGTTGGTCAACATTCTTTAATTTGACCAAGGGATGTAAGATAGTAACATACTGAAGAAGATCAACATGTCTGTATATCTTACGAATTTTTGTAGGACCCAAATGTGTCAAAATATTTGGATTAAAATATGATAATTGAACTTTTTACATGAGAGTTAACAGTCTTTAATTTGACAACATGATGTTAGACAGTGACATACTGAAGAGTACCAACTGAAATATGGGTCAAAACATTTGAATGAAAATATGAAAATTGGAATATAGAATCAACATTGTAACTCTTATATCTTTTTACATAAGGGGCAACAGCTTTTACGTTAAATATAAAATATAAGACAGTGACCTATTGAAGAGATCCAACATATCAGTATATCCTACGTTTATGGACGACTCGAAGTAGGTGCTGAAAATGGAGTCAACCCTTTTATCTTTTTACCTAAGGGGCTACAGTCTTTAATTTGACCAAGGGATGTAGGATAGTAACCTACTAAAGAAGATCAACATGTCTGTATATTTTACGAATTTTTGTAGGACCCAAATGTGTCAAAATATTTGGATTAAATTATGATAATTGAACTTTTTACATGAGAATTAAAGTTTTTACATGAGAGGTAACAGTCTTTAATTCAAAACATTATGTAAGAAGAGTACCAACTGAAATATGGGTCAAACATTTGAATGAAAATATGAAAATTGGAATATAGCATCAACATTGTGACTCTTATAACTTTTTACCTGAGGGGCAACAGTTTTTAAATTAAATATAGGATGTAAGACAGTGACCTATTGAAGAGATCCAACATATCAGTATATCCTACGTTTACTTACGACTCAAATTGTAGGTCCTTTAATACAAGTAATCTGAATTTTATTTGTCGTGAGGCTGTCTTCCAGCAGGATAAATAAAGGGGAATAAAAATAAAAAACCAACACATACACCTTAATTTTATTACAAAAAAATTATAGAAATTAAAACACACACAAGAATTCTTATTTCTTAAATATTCTTATATCACTTAATAATTACCTACTACAATAATTACTTACACAGTATCCCAATACCACTCTACTACAGTACCTATCAGTTCCACCACCAGGTATTACAATACACCATATACTACAATAAGAAAATCCTATACCTACACCATACACCACATAAAATTTATAGATAATAAAATATAAAACACGATAAATTCAATAGAAAAATAAATATACAAAATAGTCAGTCCGGAAATATTGTTTTCCAGTTTTAAAAATTCCCATATATGGTACCACCATGTATTTGGGTTACCACTTTGTTTTTGGGTTTGTTCACTTTTAGAACTTATCTTTCAAAATAACTTAAATTTCAATTTTAATTTTATTTTCGGTTTAGACGTTTTTTAATCGTTTTCAGTTATTCTTTTTCCAATTTCCACTTATTTTCCATTTTTGCTTTTCCACTTGTAATTTTTAATTAGTCTTTTCTAATTTCAATTTTTGCGTTTCTCTTTTATTTTAGTTTTCAAAAGTAATTATTCCTCTCTTTATTTTTCCACTTTTATAGTTTACAAAATAGGTTACAAATTTTCTTTTATGTCTGTCTTTTCAAATATTAAGTTTTCTAGGATTGAGTTTCAATTTTGATGATTTATTTCAGTTGCCAAAGTCAATCGTAATTTTTATTTTCCCTTTTACAATTTCAAAATCAGAATGTACCAGGTTTAGGGGTACAGCACCTTGGAAATTTATCGGTACCCAAGTACGTACCACGATCCACAGAGAGTACTGGTCACAGTAATTCAAAGAAATGGAACCAAAAATAATCCCACCTCCAAAAAAAGAATAGCTCCAGTAAAAAACTGGGCACTGTTAATGACCAGTTTTTTTCTTTGACTTTATGACTTCTACAGACAGCAGACCTTCACAATAGGACCCTTCACCAAAGTAGTCCTCCACCTTGGCTTGACAAAAGACGGTATACCCCACTACCAGACCTCAATACAAAGAAGGATTCCTCATCCAAAAGAACAGGTTCCAGAGCAGAGAACAAAGAACCACGATCATCTACTATCACTCAGCAGTATCCACAGTCCAATACTCAATTTTCTTGACAAGATTGCTTCAGCCTCAAAACTTTCAAACTGTTAATTATGAAGAAGTAGGAAGGGCTTAAGTTTTCATTTTGCAACTTATTGAATTATTCATAAGAATCCATTCATTATAATTATTATCAAAATTAATAAATCCAATTAACTTATTATTTGTATATGATCAGCTATAACGAGTATATATAATAGTATAAATATCATTATTTTTTTTTTTATTTTTATTTATACATCACCTTTAAAATTATTATTTATTAAATAATAAAACTATATATTATTATATATATACCTCATATATATATTCTTATTTATAATATTTATATAATTCAATCTGCATTATATAAACGTACCAAAATTATATGTTACAAATATTTACAGCTTAAAACACCATTGATTAAAAAAAGTTACAACTATAAATATATATATATATATATTATATAATAAATATAAATACCTTATAGTTCTAGTGTAAACTAAGGTCAGACGAAAGGTTGTTTTACCTATATATATATAATATATATATATATATATAATCTACTCATCTATCTATATAACATTATATACCTACTTTAATCTATCTACTACCTATCTATCTATCTATCTATAGTAAATAATAACTACTAAATCTATCTATCTATTCTATCTATCTATTTCACACTTTACTCACAAATACCAATAATGTTATCTTATATATTAATGCATCTATGAAAAGGTTTCAAAAGAAAGTGTAATTTAAATTTAATCCTGGAATATTATTTTACATCTTTTTAACAGAATAATAATATAATTCCTATAAAAACCTATCAAATTTTAAATGAGAAATAAAAATTATGATACACAGTATAAACGTATAAATTTAAGTGAAATAGATTTGGATTTTCAACAAGTATTTCTGCTCATTAGTATTATTATGTTATTCAAATCTCAAATACTACTATATATTTAAATTGTTTATTGTACTGTATAAGCATATTGTATTTATCTTTTTATTTGTTATATTATTTTATTTTGTATATATTTTTAAAGTTAGTCTTTACTGAGTTTATTAGTTTTAATTTTTTATAATAATATCTTTAACAATTTTAATTTTCCATCTTTACTTTAGCAATCGTCTTATTATTATGAGTTCTACTAATAATATTACATATATATTTGTTTTTATTATTAATATCTAATTATTCAATTTCTATTTTTCAAGTTTTTGATTCAATGTTATCTAATATATTTTAATATCCGTGTTAATATCTCACAAATAAATTGAGTTCCAACAAGTACAGTTCCGGAAATATGATAGTCTTGCAAACATTAGATTCGAAAAACGGTCTCTCCTCTCAGGAAACCAAACTGAAAAGATACAAGAGAGAGAATATATTTAAGAAAATATACCTCGGTAATAGACGAATTCAGAAAAAAGAAAATAAAATTTCTGAGGATACACTCCCTCCGACCTGTGAGTGTTGAGAGAAATACTACATAAACTACATTCGCATAGTAATTTCTATAAACTATCTATCTTCCAAATCTCTTCTTAACATTCTTACAATCTTCTCAACTCTAAGCAAATCTCTCAATCGTCTCATTATAACTCTAAACTCATCAATAAATAGTTACATAATCAAACAATTTCTTAATATATAATTAATTCAATCATTTAAAATGGTCCAAAATGATCGTTTTACAAAACTCTAATACATATATCAAGATAGGCTCCATAAAAATCAAGAGTTATAATAAAAAATATAATTATAAACTATATTGACTCTTTGAAATTTTAATCACTGGACATGATGTTTAAGTGACCAAGTATTTTTTTCTTTTTGTTGTTGTTTACTTATATATCCAGCTAGAGTAAGTATACCTAGTAACATCCATAGTTAGGTGGTTCAGCGCTGATTAGCCGTCCCTACATAGCCCTGATAATATACAAAACAAGTTAAATTCTATAAACACAACATCTATTAATAATGATACTCATAATAAAAGACTAATAATAAAATATAAATGTAATAAAAAAAGAAAAAAGCCAGAGATTTATATAAACCTGGATTATACGGTATATCAAATAATTTAAAAGATTAAAGCTTGAAGAGGTATATTCAACCAATTTTATCAGCTCGCCTTACCGGAAATGTAAAAATAGTAATTAAGATAATATAAAGTAAATGAAATATCCATACATTTGTCTAACGATTCATTACCCGCGTGAAGAATCTTTAACCCCTACTTACTTTATCATATATCAATACTAATATAACCGATCTACATAGTACGAAACTCTATTCGCAATTAATCTTACAGTATGAATATAACTATCTTATGCTAGAACCAACATAAAATATTGTTAAATCACTATAAATTCTAATTCTAAAATAACATAAATTTAACTTCTTATATAATCAACTAATATTGATATATACATATAAAAGCTATCTGTAATAAGAAAATCTCCGCTTCAATTGCTGAAAGCTATAAATTTAACAGATTTAGCTATAAGGACGAACGCAGTCTGCAGACAAATAATCCCTTCTGAACTAAAAAATAATCCTAAAAATCGCTGAAACCACTGTGCTTAATAATTTTATTTCTATCACATATAATGGAAAAAAGTATACTATATAATTGAATAACAAATAATATATAAAGAAAAATATGTGTAAAATTGAGTATTAATTGAAATGCATTAAATGGTAATTAAAATTTATTAATTCCCACCTTATTGTAATTTACACAACTAGCATTTTCCTGGCTTCCGTGTTCGGTTGACCGTATCAGCCTACCCTTTCTCTTATTTCTTTGGTTTAAATATCGTCCGTCAATCGTAACATTAAGAAAAAAAATTAGAGCGCAAAACAATTATGAAGAACAAAAAAAAAAAACTAATAAATAGACGCTTCTAATAATCGTTCACAACAATCTCTATATCTAGTTATCATTCTATATATTGTTTTTTATATATCGAACTCGAAGTAGGTTCTTGGAAAAAATGTAGTATAAAACCTTTCTAGCTTTTACACCTGAGGGGCCATCAAAACAAATTTTTTAAGGGTTATTGACCAAGGGATATAAGATAGTAACCTACTGAAGAAGATCAACATGTGTGCATATCTTATTACTTTTGTAATTATTTATTTCAGATCAAAATATTTGGATTAAAATATGATAAATTGAAACTTTTTAATGAATCAATAACAGTTCCTTTAATTTGAAAACATGATGCAAGACAGTGACCAACTGAAGAACAGTACCAACTGAAATATATGATGCAAATTGAATGAAAAATAAGAAAATTGGAATATAGCATCAACATTGTGATTCCTTTATTTTAAAACTTATTATTTACCTTTAGTGGCAACAGCTTTAAATTAAATATAAAATGTAAGACAAGTGACCTAATGAAGAAGATCCAACATACCTCAGTAAATATTACGGCGTATTACACGTACAGAACTTCAAAGCTAGGAGGTCCATGAATAAACTGGGTAGTATACTCTCCGCCTTTTAACTCATCTTTTTATACTGTTGGGGTCCTCATACATTACTTTCACAGGTGTGTGGAGAGACTCACCAAGGGATAGTGAGAAATAGTTACTAACAATCTTCACCTGAAGATACGCATTACAACGCTATCGTCGTGTGAAGGGAGTCATTCTTATCGGAATTTTTGTAGACCCCAAGAGTGTAACAAAACATATTTGATTAGACAACTTGACCAACTCGCTCTTATGTAATTGGGACTTGTTTGTTACGCGGAGGGTGTAGAAGTTCTAACTAGTCCTTTAATTTTGAACATACATGAATGTTAGACCCAGTGGACCTACTGAAGAGTAAGAACTCGAAATAGTGGGTCAAAACATTTTGATGAATATGAAAACTGAGAATATTAGCATCAACAACGTTGTGCCTCACCCCTTATAACTTGTTTAACGCTGAGGGGTAGGGGGAAAGAAGCAACAGAGCTAATTTAGTTAAATTATATAAACGGTAAGAAAGCTAGACCCCGTCAGTTGAAGAGCAACTCCTTTTAACTCGATTTTAAGTACATCTCTACCTTTACGTTGACTTCGTAAGTAGGTCCTAAAATTTGAGTAAACCCTTTAAAGCCTTCACACCCTGAGGCCAACGACGTCATTACGATTTGAATCAAAGGGATAGTAGGCGATGAGTAACCCTTACCATAGAACGAAGCTCAACATTTGACTGTCACTATCTTTACGAATTTCTGTAGGACCCAAATGTGGTCAAAGTATGGAGCCTCTGCATGCTCATAATTAATGATAGTAATGTGAAGCCCTTGGTTATTTTCAATGAGAGTTTAACAGTCTTTAATTTGACAAAATTGATGTTAGACAGTGACCTACTGAAAGATACCAACCTAAATATGGGATCAAAACATTTGAATCAAAAAATTTAATATGAAAATTGGATTTTAATCATCAAAAGTGATTAAGTGCTCGATTATTTATTCTTTATAATTCTTAATATTATTATCGTTTTACATGAGGGGCAACAGCTTTTAAATTAAATATAAAATAAAATAAGGTTCTACCATAAATAAGGATTCTCCTTCACTCTTTCCTAATATACTACATTGCAGTATATCCTACCATTATTTAATGCTACGACCGATAGTTGGTTCATTAGAAAATGGAGTCAACCGCTTTTTAATAACTTTTACCGATTAGTATTGGCAACAGTCTTTAATTAACATAGATAACTCAAGGGATTTAGTTAATGTATTTTTAACTTTTTTTTTTTTACAATTTTCTTAATCGTACTGAAGAAGATCAACATGTATATATAATATCTTATTTTCTAATATTTGTACTGATCTGGAAGTCAAAATATTTGGATAGAGAATTTTAATATTGTAACTTTTTACATGAGAGTCAACAGTGTTTAATTTACTGACATAATGCATAGACAGTGACTCTAACTGAAGAGTACGAACTGAAATATGGTCAAAATATTTGAATGAAAATAAGAAAAATTAGGAATACTCGCTCGCGTAGTAAATCCTTTAAACTTTTTACCTGAAGGAGCAACAGTTTTTACATTATATATAGTATGTAAGTTCCAAAAAAAACATTGTTTGAGTGCATTATCTTGAAGAGATCGAACATATTTATGTTCATCAAAACTGGGCGTTCACATGTACGTAGGTGGAGGATGATAGGCTCCGGAAAATTATAGTGAATTCCCGGTGGTTTAGTATCTTTTTTGCCTATGACGTCAATAATCAAGTTGCAATCTTGAACTTATTGTGAATTTATTAATTTTTATTATTATTTACATTTCCAGGGGCGACTAACTAACCAACTGAAGAAGATCAACATGTCTGTATATCTTTACGAATTTTGTGAGGACTACAACAATGAGGTCCAAAATATTTTGGATTAAATTATTGATAATTGAAATTTTTTCATGAGAGTTAAAGCAGATCTATTTATATTTAACAAGCAATGATCAAGACAGTGACTACTGAGAGGTACCGTATAACTGACAGATATTTTTGAGTCAAAACCAATTGGAATGAAAATATGAAGAACTCTGGAAAATTATTCTGCATCAACATTGTGCTCCTTTTAAATCCATTTTTACTGAGGAGCAGGATCAGTTTTTTTTTTTATACTTATTTTTATTTATTTATATTTTTTATGCAGGCAGTGAACACTTTATTTGATAAAAAAGGTGTCATCATATAAGTAATATCCTACGCTATACGTAGTACAATGAAAAGGTCTTGAAAATTAGGTCACAAGGGCTAATCCTTTTCACCTTGTTACTATACTCAGCAGCAGGGACCGTCTCTAATTTGACACAAGGGATGTAGATAGTAACCGACATGTATATCTTTACGTATTTTTGTAATGAACCAAAGGAGATCAGAACTGGCAATACATTTTGGATTATTAAATAATAATATATTGGAACTTTTACATCTCCGACTCCGAAATGTTAGTAAGAGAGAAGCAGACAGTTGAGACCTACTGAGAGATACTTATTATAACTGAAACATAGGTCAAAAACATTTAATGAAAATAGAAAAATTGAATATTGAATCAATGCATTGTTGACTCTTATAAATTTGACTGGGGAAAATTTTTAACTCAGAGGGGGCAAAAAAGATTTTTTTAATAGATAATATATATAGTATGCATAGACAGTGACACTTTGAAGAGATCCAACATATCAGTATAATCCTCGGTTAGGTACGACTCGAACTTTTTCGTTACGGGTTATGAAAATCAATCCTTTTAGAGTGTTTTATCTGTTTGTCAACATTCTTTAATTTGACCAAGGGATGTAAAGATAGTAACCTACTGAAGAAGATAACATGTCCTGTATGTTTTACGAATTTTATCGCTTAGGACCTTAAAAGCCAAATTGTGTCAAAATATTCATGATTTAAATATGTAATCTGAACTTTTTACATTAGAGTTATCAGTCTTTAAATTTGGACAACATGATGTTTAGACACGTGACCAACTGAAGAGTACCGACAACTTTTTTTGATATTAATAATAGATTTCAATTTTACATTTGAAATGAAAATATGATAATTGGAATATAGCATCAAACATATTCTTCTTTATACTTTTTAACCTAAGACATGGAACAACAGCTTTTAAACACACATATAAAATTAAGAACAAGTGGACCCTATTGAAGAGATACACAATACGAGGATGAGGTGTGCTAGTACAATCACAAACAATCTCCTCACGGTTATCTTTAATGCAACTACGAAAAAGTAGGTCTTGAAAATTGAGAAAACCCTCATTTAAATCCTACAACCGTCTTCAGGGGCAAACTAGGTCAATTATTTGAACCCACAGGGATGTAAGATAGATAACGTCGGCTCTTTAATAAACCGTTTACAAAATGTCTGGTATAATTAGATTTGATTTTGGGACTACAGAGGGTTTTTTTTTTTTCTAAAATACAAATATGAATAATTTGAACTTTGTGTCCCTGAGAGTTAACAGTCTTTAATTTGACAACATGATATTAGACAGTGACCTACTGAAGAGTACCAACTGAAATATGGTCAAAACATTTGAATGAAAATATGAAAATTGGAGAATAGCAGAATCAACATTGTGACTCTTATAAATTTTTACCATTAGCAACAGCTTTATAAATAAAAATAAAATATATTTTAGTAATATAATTGACCTATTGAAGAGATCCACATATCAGTATTTGTTACCTATACTACTTTTACGTATGACTCGAAGTAGATCTTGAAAATGGAGTAAACCCTTTTAACTTTACACCTGAGGGGCAAAAGTCTTTACTTTGACCAAGGGATGTAAGTTAGCAACATACTGAAGAAGATCAAAATGTCTGTATATCTTACGAATTTTGTAGGACCCAAATGAGGTCAAATATTGGAATAAAAAATACTGATAATTGAATCTTTTTTTACATGAAAGGTACCAGTCTGCGATTTTGTCTGCTGGTGCTGTCCGAGGGCTGTGTCTGGTTTCTACTGATGAGTAATTTTTCCTCGTGATCGATGGGAATAAAATTTGAATGATAAGAGAAAATTAATACATATACTAATAGCATTAATTATAACATCTAATCGTAAGAACAGATCCCATTGTAACTTTTTACGGAGTGAGGGCCAGAAAAATAACAGTTTTTTAAATTAACAAAATACTAAATTATATAGCTTTATCTCGATGTAATAGGCGCGCAAGATGGGCAAAAAAAACACCATACTCATATGGCCCTCATTAGTTCATTTTGAGGAGGGTAAGAGAAACATATCACATAATGATAATTCAGTAATTAATCTCTACGTTTACGTAAGACTCGACAAGGGGTTTTGAAAATTAAGATCAAACGCCGTTATTATTCAACAAGTTATGTACTTCCTTAACATAGGCGAGCAGTACATTCTAATTTGTCCAGGGATGTAAGATAGTAATGCGTTAACGAAGAATCTGAAGTACTGCAAAATCCAACATATACTTTTCTGTAATCAGTAATCTTATTGGCGTGATTATTTTGTGGAATGTTGTGGAGGAGAGCAAAATGAGTTCAAATTTTGGATTAGAGAGGTGAGAAATATATACATCTTAGTACTAATTTTTTATTTATCCCAGTAGAGTTAAGAGTTCATTATATTCACCAATCTATGATAAGGACAAATTTTTTTTTTTTGGTAATGTATCATTGTTTGACCCATTTATTACATTATTTGGTGTCCGAAGAGTCGTACAAACTGAACATAGGTCAATGATTCTGAACTTAAAATAGAGCAATTATTAATATTGAAGTCTAATACTTTTAACATTAACCAAACACATTGTGAACTCTTTATAAATTTTTTTTAAAAAAAAGTAGGCTATTCAAAAAAGGGGTAATGGTCAAGTATGTAAAGATGGGTGCGAAATTACAGAAACAGATTTTAAAATTATAAATAAATATGTTAAAGTAAAACGGCGTGACTAGTGTGATGAGTAAATTGCACCTATCAGTATTTATCACTACGAGGTGTTACGTACGGATTCTCGAATTCAAATTAGTAGGTCCTGAAAATTGAAAAAAACTGATAACTACTATTTTTATCTGTTGGTTTACGATTTTTTAGATTTTAATTTGACCAAAAGGGGATGTAGATTAGTATACCTAACTGAGAAGATCATGATCATAATGTCTGCTGTAAGTATCTTACGAAATTTTTATAGGAACTGCCCAAAATTGTGTCTAAATATTTTGGTATTAAATATGATTACTTTACTTGAACATTTTAACATGAGAGTTTAAACAGTCTTAAATTGAAACTAACATTATTTAGACGTGACGCTACCCTGAAAGTACAAACTGAATATGGGTCAAACATTGAATGAAATATGAATATTGGAATATCCATCCACATTGTTGACTCCTTTAAGTTTTTTACCTTGAGGGGCAATAGCTCTTTTTTAAATTAAACATTAAATAAGCTTATAAACTCACCCACACGTTCCTATCATTCCATCCTCTTGAAACATATCAGTACATCCTACGTTTACAGATGACTCGAAGTAGGGTCTTGAAAATTTTGTAAATCCCTTTAAACTTTACACACTGTGTCGCATTTCAACAGAAGTCCTTTTTATATATTTGATGAGACGTAATGTCATAAGGATGTAAGATAGTAACCTACTGACTAAGAAAGGAAAATCAAACGATGGTCCAAAATATCTTAAAAAAGAATTTTTTTGTTAAAGAACCAAAATGTTGTCAAAATATTTTTGGATTAAAATATCATTAACATTGATGAACTTTTTTTCATGCGAGTTATACATGTACTTCTTAAATTTATTGACAATGAGCAAAACATATGGTGTAGAAACACCCACCTCAGTTTGACCACTATATAAAATGCACTAGAGAAGAGATAAACCAACTACTGATGAATTAGTGTGATCTAAAAACAAACATTTAAATAAAAAATAGTGAAGAGGTTTTATCTGTCGTTTATTTTGTATAATTTAATGTGATTAGACTATTATTTTTTCCTTTTATATACTTACTTAAATTATATATAATTAATTTTATTATAAAAATTTTTAATAAACATAAATTATTATTAATATACCATGAACAATCGGTGAGATTGTGACAACAGCTACTCATTAAAAAAGCATTAAATTAATCTAAAAATAACAACACATCACCCTAAGAAAAGTGGCGACACTCCAAATCCTTCCTCATTATGGGGGCTTCGGCTACCTCAAAAGGAGGCTAAAAAGACTTCTTGCCTCCACTAAAAATCCTAAAATATTTCCACGGCAGGTCACCCTCAATGTGGCTAATTAGAGCATCAACAGGGACTAAGCAGAGGAATATTGGTTGCTCCGCTTTCGGCTGTCGCTGAACGAAGATTATGATAAACATCGTCGAAATCTAAACGTAGTGAATGATAAGTGGTAGAGGGTTCTGGGGCTTAATAACTATCGTAATGTGAATCAGTATTTATGTTGGTACATATAATTCCTCTTGTAGCTAACATTCCAACATCCAAACCAACCATCAATCCACGAACTTGAGACACACTAAATAAACTTCATAACAGTTATGGCTAGGGAATGCTATATACGCTAACGAAAGAAAGATAAGACCATTAATACAGTGAAGAAAAAAAAGGCGCATTTTGTAAACAAATGTTGGTTAGTTTAAAAAAATACTTTTTTTTAAAGATATTGGATAGGGCATTCGATGCGGTGGTAACCGACAAGAAATTTCCCCTTTCGGAATAACCTTCCTATGCAATTTGGCGAGGATATGGACAAGCCTAGATGGTGGTGTTTTTTCCATTTAGGTAACTGGTTTAATGAGAAGTGATAAAATTTGCTTTTTGGCTTATCTAGAAGCTCTATTGATCATAGGAAGAGGATATTGAAAAGACTAAAAATGTTAAAATAAAAAAATTGCCTTTATCATTTCTGTAGAAATTGGAGGACGCAAAAAACATGATGGTGAGGGTCCCTCACCTTCGTGTTGAAACACAGTGAAAGTGGAAAATACCAATGCGTATAGTTAACATGAGAAGTTGGCTTTCTAATATATTGAAAATGTCAAATATAACCAATGTCATCACAACTTCACCAAGGTAAATCAAAGAAGGTAATGATTATTGATAGGGGCTTCTACAGTGAATTGTAGATTGGTATCTACTATATAGAATTGATAAATGTTAAAAATACTCCTGAGGGTTTTTATTTTAATAGGAAAATCTATCAAACACTCATCGACGTACCTAACCAATGTAAACCTGCAAAGTTAAGATTTGGCGAAAAAATATATTTTTTCAACGCAAGGGTTCCTAAGCAGATTGCTTATATTAATAGGAAGAAAGCCGGTTGAACCCATGACTAAGCACCTTTGTTTCCGCATGAAGTTATAAAAAAATAATTAGAAATATAATAAAAAGAAAAAAAGTTTATAAAGTATTTAAAAAATTCAGTCAAA
Organism: Trachelipus rathkii; assembly: GCA_015478945.1. Taxonomy (NCBI): domain Eukaryota; kingdom Metazoa; phylum Arthropoda; class Malacostraca; order Isopoda; family Trachelipodidae; genus Trachelipus; species Trachelipus rathkii. Next base: position 19,640 of record JABUQX010057469.1, read on the forward strand.
AATTAATAAAAGATTTGTTTTTTTAATTATAATAAATAAATAAAACAATAAAAATGAAAAAAGAGTAAATTAAAGTGAAAAAAACTATGTAAAACAATTGATGTTCCATGTAAGCAGGAGAGAGGCTATAAGGACCCGGTAGCAGAGATGTAAAAAAAAAACGATCCATAGAGGATTAACGTGAAATTGCAATCGAAAACGTGAGATTACAAAATGAAATCCACCCCGTTGGGATTCAACACTTTTGAATTTTTTCGATGAAGTTTTGTGGTGTTAGTAAATATGAGAAAAAATTGATTATTGCAATTAAGTAAATAGGGGTGAAGGCTCACTGTTCAGTTAGCCATTTTTGCTAATTTGATAAGTTTAATTTTAGGTAGTTAAAAAATAAAAATATGACGTAACAACATTAGGTTTGTGAACCTTTTGTAAACCATAAAATATAATTGTGATAGTTGGGGCATATATGTTTTTTTATTATTGCCAGAGATGAGCAGAATCCGATATTTTATATATTTTTCTTCATACGAGCTTATTATATAGCTTATATATAATATGAGTATATATATTAATTTATTAATATTTTATTAATTTTATATATATATATTAAAATTTAATATTCTATAGTATATCAAAATTAGGGTTATACTATATATATAATATATATAATTATTATAATATATAGTCTATATATATAAATAAAAAATATAAATAAAGTATATAAATATATATATATATATATATATATATAAATAAATAAAATATATAGTATTATATATATATAATATATAATATATATATATAATAATATATTATATATATATATATATATATTTAATATATATACTATAATAAGAATATATTAAGTATTATATATACTAATATAAATATAAGATAGTAATAATAATAATTAATGATTAATATAATAAATATATATATATTTTACATATATAAAATAATAATAAATAAAATAAAATATATAAAAAATATATAATAATAAATAATATAAAATATTATATAATAAATATAGTATATATTATATATTAAATATATATATAATTATAAATAATATATATATATATAATATATATAAAATAAATATATATATATATATAATACTATAAACTATTATAATTTATTATATAATAGTATATATATATATATATATAATTATATATATATATACTATATTAAATTATATTATTATTTACAAATAAATTTATAATACTTATTATTTACATATCAAAATTATAATATAAAAGTATTATATAATAAATAATATTATAGTATATATATAATTATTAGACGTAAAAAGAGAGAGAGAGAGCGGGAGGTAAATATGGACGACTGGCTTCATCTGAACTGCGCGTAAATTTTTCCTCATTCAAAAATACAAAATTACCAGATCAAGCTGACCCTACCTTAACACGGTTGTGATTGTGGAGTAGTATACGTAGTAAGTAAGTAGTAGTAGTATAGTAGTTAATATTTAGTAGTAGTAGTAAGTTGTAGTAGTAGTATCATTATTAAACTAAAATTTAAAAAGTAACCAACACGATTATATATTATTTTTGAAGATTCTGATTTGTAAAACACAGACTTCAAATATTTGAGAAACGGAATCACCAGGAATAGGGTTTACACTTAAAAATAAAAAAATAAGAAAATTGGTATATACGTATTTTAGTAAAAAAAAACTCCTTTATTTTAAAAAAAAAAAAGCTTTGGTTGTTTCGTGTATTTTGAAAATTAAATTTTAATGTTTTTCCTTGACATTATCGCCAATCAAGATGACATTTTTATGTATCCATTTGCAGTACAGTGCACATGCATCAACCGAAGCACGTCTAACAGCCCCTCACTAAACCATCTGACACAGGCATCTGTGCGCTGTGTACTTACAACTTCAGGGACAACAACTTACATTTTAGTCGTATAAACTCCGCATAAAATAAATTTCTGTGTGAACATAATAATAATAAAAGCGACCCGTATTGTCCGTTTGTATCATGTTCAAAAATCGTTTTTCCGTTTATTAACGAAATTAATAATAACAAG
>JABUQX010057470.1:2500-10000 GCA_015478945.1 Trachelipus rathkii
TGATACGATTGCCTCTAGAATTAGGCCGCTAACTTCTCAAAACCTTCCGATTTTAATTTGCTTGCAGGAAAATATCTTAGAAAGTAGAAAACAAACCAATAGAAACTAGATAATGTTTAAATATTTTTTCATTACCTCCATGTTTTTCAGATCGATGATGCTTGTAAATTTTGACCTCCATGTGTATCAGATCGATCATGAAAATAACTTATTACTCGCATGTGCATCAGATCGATGATACCTATAACTTTTTAATCGTATGTGTATCAGATCCATGATACCTTTAGTTTATTATTCCTACATGTATCAGATCGATGTCAGATCGGAAATACCTATACTTTATCATTAGATAGTATCCATAATCATTCTCCGATAATTCCTATATTATATTAACCACTCAATTTTTACTTTTACCATATCACTACCTAGGATTATTACCTATTTTTCTTCTCTCCAGATACTGATTATTGGCCACGAATGGATGTCACACCTAGAATATAACTACGACCAACACTTACACTACCTAGAAGATCATGAAGTTAAGTTTCGAAAATTGTCCTACCCCCGGTTTGAAGATGTATCTAAGATCTTAGAATCAACCCTGGATAGGTCACCTACACATATCTTACTGTTTTCAATTTTTCGTATGACGTATTTACGGGAAACGTGAAAACTTCGTAATAAGAAATCTCGACAGCAATACTCTTTCACACTGCATAATATAGATTTCAAAGTTGAGAATGCAATCCCTCATATCAGAAGTATTTACCGAGAAATGAAAAGATGTAGTCTCGACTCAAACCTCTACATTATAATTTCCATCAATGTATAGAGTTTGCCGCTAAGGAAGCCCAAAAATGGTTTGACATCCTCCCACGCCCTTCTTCCAAGGAACTAAATGAAGATTCCATCGCTGTCTTCAACGAACTCATTCTCTTATATATCTCTTGAGATGTGATGGAAAAAACACTTTTTCTATTTCTGAGGCGATAAGATTTATAAGTTCCCAGATGCAAAAGAATTTAAAGCTCCTGACCACCGAAGGAAACAAAACATTTTCTTTGGGACCTAAAGGTTTCCAAAAAAAGGGGTTACATCCTTCGACTGATCTATTGAATGCCATATTGTATATGACAAGGTATTATAACTACTTCCGACCAGTCCTTTTACAAAGCTCTATTGTCCGAAAATCATCTCATTCCCGGGATTCATCAAGTCAAGTGACCCGCTCTTGCAAGCCAACTCTACATCAATAACCTTCTTCGTCAGTTTGACCAAAACTACACCCTTACGATCCATAACTGGAGATAACAATATTCGTTTTAGCATTATATTCCCTCCGGATACCAGTGTAAGCAATCACGAATTTTCTGGTTCTTCTACTTCTGCTTCTTCTCGTCCGTTTTCTTCTTGGTCTCTAGTGAATAAACCTCTCTTTAGCACCACACGCTAACATGATAGAATGGCCAGCCATTGGACTCCCTAAACGTCCAACCCCATCATCATTTTCTTCATTGTCTAAGAGAGTACAACCATCCCTACCATTATCAAATCCCTTCCATCGTTTGACAATTCATGAACTGGACTTAATCCAGGGTGAATTCAACCACTTGGAATCATATTTGCTGGGAAGTGGTACAAACCAATACTGTTCACGTAAGTGGAAGAGATTTGAGGGACATAAAAGAGAAGTGTTGCAATAATTATGAAAGCCATGACAGATGTTAGTTTTTCCTTGTTTGTTTGTTTGTTTGTTTCGTTTCAGTATTTTATTTTTTACAATTGCTCCGTATAGTAATCTGCCTCTTCTTCTCCCTTTTTTCCTTTTTTTCATCATATTACTGTTCTCTTATCCATCCTAAATTTTTATTTTACTTTTTCAGAATATTTGTCATAAGCACAAAAGTATATTTAAACCTTTAAACAACTGTTTTTGATAGTTAAGATTTATTTTTTGTGCACTGAGTACACAACAAATACACTATATTTTTTAAAATATGCTGGATTTGAACAGGTAAAATTATTCTGTTTTTTATTTGTTGAAAGGACCACTCACTCGTTTGAGCTCCAAATTATAAATTTACTTTACTCATTGGATTGAACTTCATTCTATTGAGCATACCTCTTAAGTCGCTCGCCTTACCTTGAAACCTTGAAAATCAACTGGACTATAGACGCCTCACCTCCTAATTGGAGGTGATTTCTTATATTAGTAATAGATATTGTGCTTACCAATTTTTGTTGAAATATAAAAATGTTTGTAGAAAATTTAAGTATAATAAATAAATAACATTCCAGGTTTCGCGGTGTGAGAACCTCTGTCCATTTAGTTACTCCACCAATTAACTTTTGAGAAATCTTAATACCATCAAAAAGAGTTCCTTTGACTTTTTATTGGTTGGAACCTACAGAATAGTAAATTTTTTTGTAGTTGCCGTTGCTAAACTCAACTTTCAACCGAGGATGAAGGTAAAAGACAACAAATAGGAATAGTGACACATTTATGCATTGTAAAAGAAGAAAACCAACTAGAATGAAAATTGAAATAAATGACAATTTCGAAGGAATGAAGGATTAGATTGTTTTAAGACGTCTCAGTTTCAGTACCTGGATTGGAAGGTGCTATAGAACTAGTAAATATCTAAAGAATTAAAGAAAAAAAAGAAAGGGTTTTGTGTTTAAAAGAAAGTTTATTGCAAGTCCGCAGTTAAGAGTAGTCAGTACTTGACCAATCCTAACTTTTTAGAGTGAAAATAAAAAAAAAATCACTTATTTTTTATTACTTTAATTATTAGAAAATTCCCTCCTCTACATCATGGTGCAACTTTTATTTCGAAATTCCGAAAGGTTTTTTTAGATACAGGATATTTTTTATAGGGGTGTCAAACTAAAAAATTTCATTTCCATGTTCGAAATTGCAATTCAACTTTCCAGAACCTTTCCAGGTTTTATTCACATTTTATAATAAATTAAATTTTTCCTTTTCGCAAACACAACTAAAATCAGCCTCCTTCTCAATCATTTAAATGGAGTCAGAGTCGGAGCCAGAGCCGGAGCTGGAGCCGAAACCGGAGCCAAAGACGAGCCGAACAGCAAATATTTTTAAAGAAATTTTTTGCAGGTGAAAATATATCTGCAAAGATGGAGCTGAACAATTTTGAAAAGGGCCGGAGCAGGAGCCCGGAGCCGGAGCCAGAGCCATATCTGGGTATGATGCTAGTGATAAAAAGTAAAAAAGAATTAAACGATTGTTTTGTTAGGTAAAATATATTTTCTGGCAAACGGAGCTGAACTATCCTGAATGGTAACGAAATCGGAGCTGGAGCCGAAGTCGGAGTTGGCCCCGGAGTCGAGTCAGAGCCGAGCTATAGAACAAATTTTATTATTTTTCAGGTGAAAAATTCCACAAAGTTGGAGCTGAACAATTTTGAAAGGGAGCCGGGCGCGAAGCCGGAGCCGAGCGCGGAGCCGGAGCCAGAAGCCGGAGCCGGAGCCAAGTAATTTTTTTTAAAATTGTTTTTGCAAACGGTAATAGATAGCTTCTGCAATGGTCGGATCATTCTAACCGAGATTGTGGAGTCTAAGTCGGAGTCGCGGAGCCGGAGCCGGAGGCCAGGAGCCAAAGTTTTTTTTTTAAATTGTTTTTGGATGTAAAATACTTCTGCAAAGTCGGAGCTGACTATTCTGAAATATAAACGTGGATCGGAGCGCATCCAGAGCCGGAAATCGTAGCGCGGAACGCGGAGATGGGATGTGAAGAACAAAATTATTTTCCAAGAATTTTTTAGGCAGATGAAAAGTAAATTCTACAAAAGGTGGAGCTGAAAATTTGAAAAAGAGCCGGAGCGGAGCGGAGCGGAGCCGGAGCCCGGAGCCGGAGCCGGAGTTGGAACATAAGTATAATTTTTTTCAAAAGAATATGTTTTTACCAGGTAAAAATACTTCTGCAAAATCGGATCTGAACTATTATGAAATGGAAACGGAATCGGAGCTGTAGCCGGAGCCGGAGCCGGAGCCGGAGCCGGAGCCGGAGCCGGAGCCGGAGCCGGAGCCGGAGCCGGAGCCGGAGGCAGAACCGGAGCTGGAGCTGGAGCTGGAGCTGGAGCTGGAGCTGGAGCTGGAGCTGGAGCGGAGCTGTGAGGCTGGAGCTGGAGCTGGAGCTGTAGAACAAATTTTATTAAAATTTTGGCAGGGTGAAAATAATCTAAAAGTAGGAGAAGAACAGTTGGAGAAGGAGCCGGAGCCGGAGCCGGTGTGAGAGCCGGAGCCGGAGTATAAATTTTTTAAGATATTATTTTGGCAAGTAAAAAATATTCAGCAAAGTCGGAGCTGAACATATTTTGAAATAGATACGGAGTCGGAGCCCTGGCTCGGAGCTGGAGCAGAAGCTGGAGCCAAAAGTATAAATTTATAGATTATTCAATTTTCAACTAACATATATATTATATTATATACTATATATATATATATATATATATATATATATATTATATATATATATATATATATATAATATATATATATATTATATATATATATATTATATATATATTATATATATATCATATATATATATTATAATATATATATATATATATATATATATATATATATATATATATATATATATATATATATATATATATATATATATTATAATATATAATATATATATATTATTATTATTATTATATTGATACAAACACTTATTCCCCGCTTAAGCGGGGTTGTGGTACGTGCAGCTTCCCTAATTTCATATTTTCCTTCATCTCGCCCCACCCACCTCCTCCATTCCATTCTATCTCTCGCGAACTTGTCCTTTGATGTCATTAATCCTCTCTCTTCAGCATTTCCTTTATTTCATCCATCCACCTTCTTCTCGGTCTCCCCCTTCCTCTTCTTCCTATCCCCTCCGACTCCCAACTCTCCTAACCACCCTCTGTTCTCCATTCTCTCCAGATGTCCAAACCATCTTTACATTCCCTTCTCCGCTCTTCTCATCAAACCATTCTTCCAATCACATCTCTCTCTTTATCACCCTATTCCTTAATCCTCTCTCTTTTGCTAACCCCACATCCGCTCTCAACCTTTCATCTCAAACACTTCCCCAGTCTCTTGGACCTACGCATTCACTCCCATGTTTCCCCACCCTTATAGTACGCTGGAACACTATTTTTTCAAACATAATTATCTTAAGTTATGTGATAAATCCCCCCCTTTCGATAATTCCCTCAGACCATTCAATGCTCTCATTCCTTCTCCTACTCTGTGATCTATCTTTTCCTTCATCCCACTCCTTCCTTACCCAAAAATCCATCCCTAAATATCGAAAACCTTTACTTCTTCTAAATACTACACCTCCTACTCTTATCTCTAACCCCATCCCCTCCATCTGTTTCATCCTCCTAAAACACTAACACTTTACTCTTTCCTGGGTTTATCTTAAGAACCTTTTGTCCACACACCCTCTCAAACTCTTCACCAAATACTACAGCCCTTTTGAATTCTTCGCCACTAAGGCAGTATCATCCGCAAATAGTATAATGTTCACTTCCCATCTATCACCCCTATCCATCAATTCCACCCCTCTCCCTCCCTCATCATTCCTCTGCCGACACTCTCCATAAATAAATTGAAAAGCCACGGTGACATTACACATCCCTATCTTAACCTCTCTTTACCCCAAACATCTCACCTCTCCCCCTACTAATACTCTCACACACATTTCTGCTAAATTCCTATAAAAGGCCCTGAATACCTTTAACTAATTTAAGCCCCCTACTCAAATTCCTTCCAGCACCTTCCATAATTCCCCTCTTCACTCTATCATAAATGCTTTCTCCAGATCAAGAACACAACCGTCCCTTTCCTTTCTTTCTATAACCTTCTCCACAAGCATCTTCATCGTGAATACTTGATCCACACACCCCCTTCCTACCCTAAATCCTCCTTGTTCTTCCCCCAATCTCTCCTCCGTTAAATCTCTCACCCTCTCAATTAGTATTCTCCCATACACTTTCCCTACTAAACTCAAAAGACAAATACCTCTAAATTCCCACATTCCATCCTATCCCCTTTTCCTTTATACAGGGGAACCAAACAACCATCCTCCAATCCTGTGGAACCTCTCCCCTACTTCCAACATAATTATTCACCTATACAGCCATTCCTCCACCCTCTGCCTCCCATCTGTAACATTTCCATCCATACTCACACCATCTAGAACTGTGGACTTTCCTTTTTTTCCTTTAGTTACCGCCCTAATAATTTCATCCATTTGTATTTCCAAATCCCCTTCCTGCCCCACTTCCCCCCCCCCCCCCCACCTCTTGTAAATCATCCTCCTCCCTCCCCCCCCTTTCCTTCCATAAATCCCCTAAAATATTCCCCCATCTTTTCCTCACCTTTCCTTCTCCTCCCATCTTCCCTTCCTCTCCCTTAACCCTCTCTCCTAACTCCTCCATCTTCTTCCTTTTTTTATTTACTTCTTTTCCAGAATATCTTGCTCCCGTTTCAAAATTTTCTGTCACTTTTCTACACCAATTCATTATTTGCATTCTGCTCTTCGCCCTCGTCCACTGCCCTCTTTGCTTCACTCTAACGCCTTCTATATTCCTCCCAGCTTTCCCTTCTCCTATTCCCCAACCATTTCACATAAACCTCTTTTTTCTTTTTCACCAACTCTTTCACCTCCTCACTCCACCATTCACTTCCTTTCCTTCTACTTGCTCCCACCTTTTTTACTCCACATATCCTTCTGGCCTCTTCACAAATTGTCTCTTTAAATCTCATCCACTCCTCCTCCACTTCCCTAATTTCCCAGTCGCTTCTCACGTCGCTCCACCTATCCTCCATAACCCTCCTAAACTCCCTCCTTACACATTGCCTCATCTAATTTTTCCCCCTTTATCTCTCTCTCTCCTCTTTTTTTTTCTCTTTCCTTTCCTTACCTCTCCCCTACCCTTAACCTAGCAACACCAAATAGTGATCAGATACCCCCCCACCTGCCCCTCTGAATACATTTACATCTAGTAAATCCTGCCCTATCTTTCTATTTATACAAACATAATCCAATATCGCCCCCCCCCCCGTTATCTCCTTCCATGTATACTTATGATTTTCACTTCTTTTGAACAAGTATTTCCAACTATCATTCTTCTATCAACACACAATTCTAACAGAACTTTCTTCGCATTATCATTCCTTTCCCCTACCCCTAAATGGACCTATAATTCTTCCCATCTCCTCTCTTCCCACTCCTGCATTCACATCTCCTAATAAACAAATTTTTATCATTTACCCGCGAAACTTTCCCAACATTCCATTCAACTCACTCCCATCTTTCCTTCTCTCCTCCTCCTCGCTCCATTTACTGGTTGTCATACGTGCATATAAAAGCCACAATTTCCCCCCAATTCATTTTAACCCACATTATCTCCGAACTCACCTATTTGCACATTTTTACCTTATCCCACAACTCTTTTCCTCTTAACTATTCTA
>JABUQX010057470.1:20000-25000 GCA_015478945.1 Trachelipus rathkii
CTCCTCTGATGAAACCACCTTCAAGTGGATCACCAAATCCCCTCCTACAGTTGAAATTGCTAGTTGTTTTAAAATTTTATTTCAAGTTGGTAATTTCAACTATCTTAGTATAACAGAATCTCTTTTTATTAAAAAACTTAAGCCGGACATCAATGTGAAATATTTAATGAAATGAATGAATGCTTGAATGTTTTTTTTGAATATTTGAAATTTTAAAAAAAAAAACCCAAAAAATTTAAAACAAAAAAAAAAAGAAAAAAAAAAAAAATAAAAAATAGTATCATAATAAAAGTGTATTTTGCAAAATAATGTAAGCTTTTTTTGATTTTTTCATCAAAAATATTTTTTAAACTTCACAATTAATTTATAATTTAGATTTTTTATATTATATTGGATTTTTTTTGTAAGCTGCATTATATATAATAGTTAGTTACCGTGTCATGCCTGAAGTACGCAGGCGAAATAAATTGGTATATATTAAAAGTTTTAAACTTCTTTTTATCTCGGAATAGTCCTTAATAAAATTTCTCCTGAAAAATAAAGAACTATTTAGAAGAATTGAAAGAACTTGTAAAAAGTACGTTAAAATTGACGCTGATTCTAAATTTTCTTAAAAATATATTATTATTATTTACTATTTATTTTTATTATTGGTTATTTTGAATAATATTAAATATTATTATTATTATTATTATTATTATTATTATTATTATTATTATTATTATTATTATTATTATTATTATTATTATTATTATTATTATTATTATTATTATTTATATTATTTATTATTATATTATATTTTTATTATTATTATTATTATTATTATTATTATTATTATTATTAAATCTACAGGGTTAGTCTTATCGTATCGGGCTAAAATTTGGATGTGAGCTATATAGTGACATAATCTCGGTATACGAGGTTTGGGGGGGGGTTTTTTTTTTTTTTAACCGGGGCGGTCGCCAGGGCCAGCTGTGTAGAAGTCGGGGGGAGGGGGGGAAAATTAAACAACCCCGCACCCCCGGCCCCCGGTCCCCCCGCCCCGCCGGGGGGGGGGGGGGGGGGCCCGGGGGGGGGGGCGGGGGGGCGTCCCGTTGCGGGGGGCGCTGTCCCTTAAAAATTGAAAGGTTCGTAGAAGGTTGAAATTTGAAGAGCGCATTCGGAGCCGGAGTCGGAGTCGGATTCGGATCCGGATTCGGTTTCGGAAAAAATGCTGGTCTTATATCATAATTGTTTCGAACATGTAGAAAAACTTCGGAATATGAGGGTATAAGTTCTAAAGGGTTCTGGGTACCCCACAAAGGGGGTGTTCCCGGAATAAATGCACTGAACGCAAAACAAAAGATGGAGGAAGGAAGAAGGAGGAAGGAGGACGGGTGGAGGAAAGAGTCTGAGAAAGAGTCAGAGTTGTTACCGACACCGATGCTAGAGCCGGTGCGGTGCTGAGTTTGTAAACTTTCGTTTGCTTTTTTATTTTATATATTTCATTTTACATTTAATATTTGTTTCAATTTTTTTTATATTAATTTTCAAATTTTATTATTTTTTATTAATTTGAAATTATTTTGTTTAAAAAATATAATTTTTACTAAAATTTTCATGCTTTTCATATTTATAGCGTTAAAAATTTGCGTTTTTTCACACCCTAAAGCAGTAAATCAGTAAATCAGTAAATCAAACCACCCATCGTACCCTCCCCGCCCCATCCATGATATATTGATCTATTGATCTTTTGATCTATTGATCTATTGATCTATTGATCTATTGATTCAAGTCATATTTTTTACTAAAATTGTTATGTTTTACAGTAAATCAATCCACCCTCCCCAGCACCCTCCTCTCCATCTGTGATATATTGATCTATTGATCTATTAATTCAAGTCATATTTTTTATAAAACTTTTTATTTTATTTGTTTAAAAATATATTTTTTTACTAAAATTTTTATTTTTTTACATACCCTAAAGCTGTAAATCAGTAAATAAGTAAATCAAACCACCCTCCTAAGCACCATCCTCCCCTCCTTCCACCATCCTATGATCTATTAATCTATTGTTTCATGTCACATTTGGGTATCATTCTGGGTAAGCATAAAAAAATTCAAGTTCTTTATACACTGACCAACGAATATACGCTAACATAACAAAGTTTTCACATAGCATCACCAGATCTAAGAATATAATGTACAATGACAAACCTAACACACCTTAAGCACGAATATACTGTCAACATTAACAAAGTTTCACACTTTAAAACAGTAAATTAACTAACATAGCATAAAAAACGTAGCCTATTCACACTTTTTTAAACATATTTCTTACATATCAATGTTAATTTTACATTAGCATGGTAATATTTAACCAAAAATTTATCATAACCTTATCTAATTATCATACTGATTAACGAATACATGCTAACGTAACCAAGTTTCAAAATTATTAAAGCTTAATGGCATCAATCTGAACTAAGATATATGCACAACGACAAACTAACCACTTAAGCAAGAATAAACTGTTAACATTAATAAGTTCCATACTTACCACAGTAAAAGTAACTATATAATACAAAACTAATTTATTTCCACTATGGCAAGCATATCTCTAACATAACAATAGTAATTTTACATTAACACGGTAAATTCAACAAAAATTAATCATAACTTTGTCCTAATTTATCATACAGACCGGACGAATATCATGCTAACTGGTAACAGATGTTTTATACATTAAGCATAGTAAGCCAATTTAGTAAAAAAATTTCATAACTTTACTAACTATCATAATTCCCAACGAATAATTGCAAACATAAAATTTTATCCAAGGCATAACAAAAAAAATACTTCTTCATTAAAATATCACACGGTAGAGTGTAATAGTTTTAAACTGATCCTAAAGCAGTAAATCAGTAAATCAAACATCAACCCCTCACCACCCCCCCCCCCCCTCCCTTGATCTATTGTTTTTTATCTAGTTAATTTCTATTTGATTCGGTTCACACGTTCGAGTATCATTTTCAAGCATAAACATACCGTAAAAACAGAGTTTTTGATACTACTAACCAACGAATTATAACTAGCGTACAAAGTTTTCACATCATAAAGGCAAACATAGCATACCTAAACTAAGAGTATATAATAAACAACAGACAAAGTCTAAACACTTACGATCCGAAAAACTAATAACATTCAACAAAGCTTTCCGTACTTAACAGAAAGTAAACTACACAGCGTACATAATGTAATTATCACACTTTTTTTCAAGCATAATCTCTAGCATGTCAATGTTAATTTTACATTAACATGGTAATATTTAGCAAAAATTCATCATACCCCGTCTAATTATCACACTTACCAGCGAATACGTGCTACTCGTAACAAAGTTTTACCGTAATACTAGTAATGATTATAACAAAAATTCATCCATAATTTACCTAACATCATAATTCCGCTACGAATAATTACAACATAACAAAGTTTTATCCAAAAAACATAAAATTTCAAAGTTTTTAATCAAAATAACATAAAAATAATCCTCTTTGAATAAAATAATCAAGTAAATGTGTAATTCTGATTTTAAGCAGTAAATCAATAAACAGAAATCAATATCAGCCCCTCCAGTCACTCCCCACCCACCTTCTATGATCTATTGATCTATTGATTATAGATATGTTTCGAGTATCATTTTAGATAAAGATAGCATAAAATAAGTTCTTCATATCTGACCTACAAATAGTTGCTAACGTAACAGTTTTGAAACATAAAATAACTAACATAATCATAACCTGAACTAAGATAAATAATTATATACAAATATACGACAGACGCTAACATCGCTCAAGACGATAAACAGCCACATTAACAAAGTTTATACTTTAAACAACAGTTAAATGTACTAACATTTACATACAGCAACGATCATATTCAAACTTTTCATCATTCTGTAACATATTATTGTTATTTTACCTTAACTTACGTAATATTTAACAAAAATTAATCATAACCTTACTTAATTATCATACAGACAGAGGAATATATGCTTAATGTAGCAAAGTTTTCATATCATAAATGCTAAATAATCATATACCTGAAAACTAAGAAATATAATATACAACGACAACCTAACATACCTCAATTGTAAATAATCTGCAATATTCACAAACAGTTCCTTCATACAAAGGTTAAAGTACTACAGACATACAAAACTCAATGTATACCCACCACTTTTTCAACATATCAGCAACAGCTTAAAGCAGTATTATCTTAAAAAAAATCCTTTAACAAAGTGACCAATCTATCAAAGATACCCTCATCTTGAACTATTAATTGATACTACCTTCATCAAAACGCCAACTCACATCAATATAACGTCATTTTCAACAGGAATAAACGTAGACATTAGCAAAACCTTCCTATTGGGCAACTTAACATTAATTCACAAACTTTAACGCTAGAGCCTGCGTTTTAACACAAACGATCACCAGTTAACACAGTAATATCTTACGAAACTTATCATTTCTCTAACAAATCAGTGTTAATTTCACACTGTCATAGTAATATTTAACAAAACGTAGCAGAAATTAAACATAGCCTAACATATCTTGCACTTACGATGGAGGAAATGCTACAATAGATCTTAACATCTGGACCTACGCATAAGACATTAACATTCGGAGCTATGAATAAGTTCTCAACTTACACCTCATTACATAGCAAAACTCAACTATCCCTACTTTTCGATCATATCATCAGCAGCTAAAGCAGTATTATCTAACAAACTTCCTTAGCAAAATGTCCAAACCCGCATCTTGAACTATGAATTGATACTACATTCATCAAAGTGTCATGCATATCAAATATAACATCATTTTGATCTATGAATAAACGTGGACATTAGCAAAATTCTCTGTCAAACATCATAAAATAACCTATAGATCATATTGACCAACGAATAAACGCTAACAACTTAACCTATCCTACCTATATTATTTATTTTTATGTAATGT
>JABUQX010057470.1:30000-37500 GCA_015478945.1 Trachelipus rathkii
TATTTATTAAGTTATTGTTAATTATCATTATAATATTAGGTAAATATTTTAAAGCATTTGAAAGGAAACAACGTAACACTAAATAAAAATTAGAGGTTATATAAAATATAAATAAATATTTATGGGAATAAATGCATTAATTTTGTAAATTGTGGCAGCGCACAATCTTCAATTTTTGTTAGCTTTTTATATTTTGATTTCAACGAAAGATTGTCATTTCTTGAGAAGAAGTACGATTTTACAAGAAATACCAATCTTTCATTCTCTCTAAATGTCTGGTATATATTTCTGTTCTTACTGCTAAGATTAAGATGATAATATATAGCATTCATTTTTAATATTTGTTTTAAGGATTGTGAGTGATAAGAAGGCGTAATCTAAATTACTGTAGATTATAATAAATAGGTAAAAAATGAAGAATTTTTTGTGTATCTTTTCGCTTCATTGTTGTTGACGCCAAGTTGTATTATAGTTGGTAGCTCTTAACTGCCTCGTATGTTCTGAGAATGAATATGCAATTTTATTAGTTTGTTAGTGTGTTATTATAATTTTTTATATCCAAGAAGTGGGTTTTGTGTGTTATGTGTTTTTTATTTAGCAAGTATAATGTAATATGTGTTTTAAGTTTATATGGTGATATAGGATTTTCCGATGTGGAAAATATTGCTAATTTATTATTGTTATTATAAAGTTAAAGGTTATTTAAAGCTGTGTTTTAAGTAATTTGTGTTTGTATTATATTGGTGGTTTGGTAATTATTACATTGGGCTCTAGTTTGGCTTTATGTCAGAGGAGTGTTCGGTCTTGTAGATGTTACGAGTTTGCGGAAGTGCCATTTGTCGAATTGTGCTAGATATTACTGGTCGAGTGTGAAGGCTTGTGTACTAAGGGTGTGTTGATGTTAGATTTTGGTGTATGTTGTCTTCGTTAAGGTATGCTGGCAAATGATGTATTGGTTTGTGTCAATAAAGTGAGTTAAATCGGTTGTTAGACAGTTTTAATATTTATTATTTTATTACATATGGGTTGGTGTGGTTATTATTATATTATTTTCTCGGAACTTATGTTGTTTTTGTTTTGTTAAGGAGGTAATATAATTTGTGGGGTAAAATTACTAATAGGGGGTTTGGTTTTGCAACTTGTTCTTTGGCATTGGAAGCAACAGCTGTTTATATGTCAGCTGGTTTTGCAGTATTTTGTGCACACTTAAAAATCGACGTCTTTTGTAAATGTCAAATTCATTTAATTTCAAAGTAAGATTTAATATCTCTGAGGTTATATTTATCTGGATTCAGTTCTGGTAAATATTTTTTTGTTAATATAATTTATATTATTTATATATATATATTTGATATATATATATTAATATTTTTTATATATTAAATATTTATGGGCAAGGATTTATATATAATTTAATAATTAAAAGCATTTTGTATTGATTACGTTATTTGCAGAATCACATTTCCGTGCACATACAAATGTAACATACTGCATGTATCATATGTTGGGTCGTTGATCTGCATTGCAAGTGACATTTTCAAAGCATAAATATATAAATGGTATTTAGTACTGAGGTTCTATATATTCAGTGCGCATGTATGTAGATATCCACGGACATCTAACTGCATGTTCATGGATTTATAAAACCTAGTTTTGTAAGAGCAGTACATAATCATTTTTCATTTTTTTTTATTAAAATATTTTTAAACTTATTCTATTAGTTTTCTTGAGTGTTTCCAAAGGTAATTCATTTTTCTTGTTTATTTAAATATTCAAGTAGCAATTATTTTAGCGTCTTGAAAGACATTGATGTTCATGATCAAAGAATTGGATCACATGCGACTGTGAGCTAGTAGTCCGGGGAGCACGACTATCATATACTAACCGGATGAACGAATAGTATTGACTGAGTATGCAGGGTTTTCACATACATGACGATTCGGTCAGGACAGAGTACGGGGATGCAGCGATCGAGCTATATTTATATGTGTGTCTCACCTATGTCTAGTATGCTACGCAATAGGTATTCTCTGTGATGAGATCGAGGGAGTGGTTGCGCTCATGAGGATATATGATCGGAGTGTATTAAAACAGATGTGTGAGATTGGACCCCAGCCGATATTGGTGAGTATATTACCACGAGGATAAGGACTATCGAGTCATTCACAAGGCGGATGATCTAGATATTGTTGAGACGGAGGGCTTGGGATAGTATACCCCACACTATATTAGAATGTGTGGTCAGTCCGAACAGATACGGAGGAGAAGTTAGTCTCTTATATAAAGAGTAAGTTTTGACATATAATTTAATATCTTTTCAACCAGCCCATTACATTTAAATTGGGTATTCCTGTTCGGGATATTTATTTTGTAACCCTTCAGTCATTATTTCGTTATCATTGAATTGCTTGTTGTGAGTTAAGTTTGCTATTTTGCTAAATATTTGAGCACATTGTATTCATTCGTAATTGCTTTGCTAGAACCTGTGCTAGAGTCACTGTTTAAGTATTTTCACCAATATCGGCATTTGGGATATATGTTGATATTGTGTTGTAACTATCAATATAGTCCGTTGTACGGTTTATTTTATTGAAGTTGAACGTATATGATTTTATGCGTATTGGTGAAATAGTATTTTGCTATTGCAACAATACTGCAGTGTACTTTCGTCAGACAAGGATTGTTAGCTCCGTGTGTGGAAAATTTTAATACTTTATATTATTATGCTCTTATAATATATATATATTAAAAATATATATATTATTATTTATATTAGATTAAGTATTGTTTAGTACGGCAGTAAAAAGTTTACCAAAGTTTGAGCGAAGCCGAAAATGAGTGATTTCGAAGATTCTCGCTGATTTCAGCTTAGTTTGTGTTTGGCGGGCGAAAACACTCTATTTTTCCCCACGCGCAAGATTTTTTGCAAAATTTTACTACAGTTTGTTTAACGCAGTAAATAGCATATATATATATATATATAATTACTATATATATATATATGATATACTATTATATATACTATATATATAATAGTATATATAATATATATATATATATATTATATATATATGATATGTATATATATATATACCACTTTGTAATTTTGGGGTTAGAAATTCGTTTTCCTGCGTGTATCAGTAGGAGCCAAATTTCAGAATTTTGGTAGAAAACGTGATTTGTGATTCGTGCGTCAAGAAGTGACTTTGTTAGCGAACGATATATTTTATAGTTTGTTTTGTTACAACAAATTATAGCAATGGTTCTTCTAATGCGTGAAGTTTTGTAGAAATGTGCAAATCATAGGTTTAATCGGTAATGGAAGACTCGCTGCGCATTAAGAAGACCAGATGGCTCAGAAGCTGCGCCTGAGGCAACAAAAGTAGGCTAAGGAAGCGGAAAGATTTTGGAGCAACAAAAGATTGTTTGCTGCTGCGTTCTAGCAAGAGAAAAATTTAGAGGCTTGAAAAAGAAAAAGCTAAGCTTTGAAAAGCTGAAAAGGAAAAAGCTTTTGTATGACTGTATCAATGTAAGCTTGAAAGATGAAGGGAGAGGACACATAGAGGCTGAAGCGGGAGTAGAGAAAGCTAAGATTGAAGCTGAAGCTCAAAGAGGTAAGTGGAGGCGCAGGAAAAAGATGTCAACGAGAAGCAGAAGGAAAGAAATGATCGTTAAGATGAGCTTGATGCCGAACATGAAACAGCGTCCAACATGACGCAGAAATAGCTTCACAAAACACGCAGAGCAGCCACAACACTTCCCTACGAACAGTTAAATACCGAAGGTTGACAAACTTCCATTTTTCGATGAGAGAATAAGAATGATATTAAGAAGAATACTTGGTTAATGTTTGAAAAAACAAGCGGAGGCGAACGACATCCCTATGGAAAAGCGAGCATTTGTTTTAGGGTGTTTCTTGACAAGTAAGGCTGTTAATGTGTTCAACAATTTGCCTGTCGCAGAGCTGAAGAATTATGAAGGCCTAAAAAGAGCTTTGTTAGAGAGGTATGGTCTCACTGAAAGTGGGTACTGTGCTAAGTACAAAACCATGAGTCCTACGGAGGATGACAATCCTAGGGTGTACTTACAGAAGATAATTGAAGCTTTGAAAAAGTGGATTACTGCAGCAAATGTAACACTGACACCAGATGATCTCATTGAGTTTTTCTCAGTGGACAAGTATTTAAATACCGTCCCAAAAGAACTCGCTACCTACCTAAGGGAGACAAAGAAGAAGATACCGGAAGAGATCATAGCTAGTTCTGAGGGAGGGATACATGGAAGCTCATCGTTTAAAACTCGCAACAAACAGTCACACACGAAATCACAATCACGCGGATAAGAGTCATCATAATAACAATAATAATTTTAGATCGAGAGGCAGTGGTTACTCAACGAATAGTAATCATAAAAGCAACGACCAACGTACGTCGAGGGTAACGAACAATGAAAGCAGGATCGGTGGAGGAAGCGGCGACAGACAGGGTCAGCGTCGCAGTAGCAGTGAGCCCAGGGTGGTGATCACGTGCTTCAAGTGTCAAAGGAGAGGGCATCTCGCAAGAGATTGTAGAGCCCCTCCATATTTCAACAATAGTGGAAGAGGACAGAGTAGTTCAGGCAGACAGAAAGAGGAAGAAAAGAGCACGGGAGCATCCGGAGTCTCTGAAAGCGGCAGTAAAGTCCTGAATGGTTCAGGTGAAGAGCCGAATCTCCTGAATGAAATAGAGAAGGTGGAAAATGACAGATTGTCACACCTACCTGTGACTTATGGGATGGTGAATGGCTACCAAGTCAAAACCCTCCGCGATACCGGGTGTAATGTTGTTGTCGTGCGAAAGAAATTCGTACCGAAGAGGTGTTATGTGGGAGACAACATGAAAATAAGATTGCTGGACGGTACGGTGATAGAAGCTCCTCTCGCAAGTATAGATGTGGATACCCCTTATTACGTGGGTAGGACAACCGCAGCTGTGCTGCCGGAAGTCGTCTATGATTTAGTCATTGGGAATGTCAAAGGTGCATTGCCCCTGAGTCAGCCTAACCTCGCGTGGGAGTCGACTGAGTGTCGAGGTCTTCGTAAAGTAGAAGACGAGCATAACCACAGAAGTTTGCTATTCCCCATCGCCGAGAACGCTGAGGAAGATTCTTATGAAGAATCTGATCAAACCAATCATAGTAATGGAATGGCGAGTTTGGAGAGGGAAGAATTTTACAGAGGGAAACCGTCCGTACCACAGTCTTTGGACGTTGAGAAAAGAGACGTCGAACCATCCGCGGAGCCATCACTAAACGTGATCACAGGGTCCCAATGTTCATCTAAGGGTGAAGAAGTTACAAGAAAAGAAGAAGTTGAAGTCCCTATAAAACCACTAATAAATGTTGAAGAAGGTACAGAAGTACCGGGTGTCCCAGTGACATCAGTTGAAGAGAGTACATGCTGGTCGGACGAAGTAGATCATGTTAAGGAGGATGATGAGTCATTGAGAGGTGAGGTAGCCGCGCGCACACAAAGTTCCAGAAAGAAGAATGTAGTAGCTGTGGGTGAAGGAGAGGAGATAACGTATAGTGAAGATCTACAGGAACTCGCTAGTGATCGGGAGACTTTTAAGAGTAAACAAAAGGACGATGTTACTCTACAGAGGGTGTGGAGGTCAATAGAAAAAGGTGAGAACAAGTACATGGTAAAGAATGGAGTATTATTTAAAAGAGTGATGGAAAATCAGCAGGAGAGATTTACTTTAGTTGTACCAAAAGAGTATAAAAGTAAAGTTGTAGGAGGGTGCGGGAGACTTTTGAAAGTAAGCAGAAAGATACGATGTCTCAAAGAGAGGAAGTTAAAGAGTGTAGTATAAAGGAAATTTGTGATGGTATGCCGAAACGCAGGGAGAAGTTAAAGAGTTATTCTCAGCAGTATTGTTGGGACAGTGAGAATTTATTGCGTCTAGGGCTAAAAGATGAGAATAGAGGGAGAACAGAGTTCATTGAACTGTCTATGAGGGTGATAAAACCATTGTGCCAAAATACTTTGGTAAAGGGAGAGAAGATAAGACACCGAGACTGCCATAGAGAAATGGTACAAGTCGGTTAATGATGCAAAGTGGCAGCAATGGATGGTTTCAAAATGAGTTGTCAAGAGAAGGCATCGACAGTATGGAAAATGTGTGGATAACAAAGGGAGAAATGTGCGGAGGGATGATAGAATACTTCAGAATGATTAAAGAAGGAATTTCAGGAAAGGAGGAAAGAAGTAAAAATGATTGTAAAAATGTGAAGTGTGAGGATGGTAAGAAGACTCGTGTAGAGAGATATCATGTGCTGAGACTATTATGCACAAGGAAGGATGATAGTAGTTTAGCAGGAAGGGCGAAAGGTGTCGGAAGAGACACGGAGAAGTCAAGAAGCTTGTGATATTGATGGAGGAAGTTGAGGCTAGAAATGAGGAACGATGTACGATGAAGAGACATGTATTGATTAGGTTTCGGAGGAGATGAGGGTGTTTAAAGAGAATGCGACGTGAGTGAGTTAGGTGTACAGGAGTGAAGATGCAATAATTGTGGTGCATGTGTAAGAATATAATGGACGGAAGAAATGAGGCCCGACTAAATTTTGTCGAAAAATAGGTTCATATATTCTTTGACCGGCATGAACCACCCGAATAACTTTAAAGACTGTTAATTTGTCAGCAATCGTATGCCGACGATACTTTTGGTTTCTCACTATATATACTGAAGGAAGGAGTCGCGTGTGTAAAATGAAACCAGATGTTTTAACACATTCACATAAAGCAAATGTACCATTTTGCTTCATAATGGGTGGGCCAAAGATGTAATAATGCAGTGGTACATGAAATATATAACATTACTTTCATTTATGTATTTTAAGGTAAAGGCCAAGTATTGCCATTGCAATATTAATTTTCTGTTATATATATATTTGATGTATGCTGCAAAGGTCCAGTCAAAATATTGTAAATATGTTTGTATTATAAGAATAAACAACAACCAATGAAAACTCATCTTTTGAAACTTATTTTTAAAATCTGGATTATCATTGGTCGTCGTTGACAAACTTTTATTATGTTATAATTATATATATTTATTATTAATATTTTAAAGCAAAATTGCGAAAAGGAAACTGCGTATGCACAAATGCAAAAACGATTATGGTTTATATATATATATAAATAAATATTTATGGAATAAATGCATTATTTTGTAAAGTGTGGCAGTTCACAATCTTCAATTTTTGTTAGCTTTTTATATTTTGATTTCAAAGAAAGATTGTCATTTCTTGAGAAGAAGTACGATTTTACAAGAAATACCAATCTTTCATTCTCTCTAAATGTCTGGTATATATTTGTCTTACTAAATTAATTGATAAATATATACATCATTTTATTTATTGTTTTAAGGATTGTGATTGGATAAGAAGGCGTAATCTAAATTACTGTAATTTATATAAATAGTAAAAATGAGAATATTTTGTATCTTTTCGCTTTCA